>JADHYT010000046.1:5161-113210 GCA_027604725.1 Entophlyctis luteolus | reverse complement strand
ACCCTGTGCAGACCATCACAACCAACTGTGTCAGTCAGGACTGGTGCATTGTACATCTTGTAGCATGATGGTGAAGCTGGACCTGAACACTTTTCCAAAAGAGTTTCTATTTATTTTTAAACACAACAAAAAAGTTAGAAACATTGCAATGAATTGATATTGAGATTTTGAAAGGTGGAGCTGCGTGGATTGAGCAGCACAATATAATTTGTTGGATTCTCAGGTGCCATATTCAGATCTGGATAATCTGGCATCCAATCCAGCAAATATCCACCACATGATCCAGTGGATAATCCAGAGGATGATCCAGCAGATGAATCTGCCAATCCTCTGGCGTGATCTGCTGCAAGTTGCAGCCAATCCACAGTGGTGGTACTCACAAAGGCATAATAAATAATAAGGGGATTGCTCACTAAGTTTGTCATCTTCCTCTCCTATTTTTGACAACTTGTGTTTGTGTTCCTGTTTTCGTTGCAAGATCGGCAATTTGGTGTCGTGGGAGCCTCTTTGGCTGGAGCTCATTGTGAGTTGATGTGGGAACAAGGGGTCAAGTGTTTGTGGCAGAATTTCAACACTGTGAGAAACCAAAAAATGAAAATAGTGGGATACAGGATAGGATACCAGATAGTCTGCCAGATGTGAAATACTTTAGCCAGATACCTGCCAGATACTTGCCAGATGCCAGATAAGTGCCAGATACTTTGCCAGGTAGTGCCAGATGCCAGGTATTCATTCCGAACCCACACTGGATACTTGCCAGACGCCGGATACTGCCAGATCAATCTGCGGGGTGATCCTGACATACTATAACTCACCAAATATGGAATCCTGACATTCTCAAATGTATACTGGGGTAGCCCATGAATCCCTTGTTTCTGTCTTCTCTCACCCGATGGGCTCTTATCTGCCTTTGGTGTGAGTTTGTCACTGGCTGACAAATTAATAAAGACCTGAGAAAGGCTTTATTAGGGTCTACCTGTCTTGTATAGATTTTGTTGAAAGATGCGGGAAATCCAGCACACTCAGTGGTTTGTGGAGCCTAGTCCACTGTGCATCAACCAGTGCAACTATCTTTTTGAAAGTTTTTTTTTTTCGTATTGAAGTGATTCAAGAAGCATACCACATTGTTCTGTTTTACATTAATTATACTTGCTGTGTGGCATTGGTTTCGTTCAGATAATAATGTTGCAAGCTATAATCGATAGCCAACGCGCCATGCCACTGCGCCGCGGTAGATAAAAAAAAAACAGGCGAGTTGGTGGGGTCTTACGTTTGGTGGATGGGTCCAGCACGAATCCCACTGCAGCACGAACGGCGGCGATCAGGCGGGATCAAATGCTGAACCAGCAGAACACGGGGCGCGTGATTTGACCCACTTCCTCCTGTACGGTAACGGCTTCCGCACGTGGGAGTACGCCCCGGAATTCAACATACGCTCGTGGTCGTACGCTGGATTGCACGCCGTTTTGGGTCTCGTTGCAATTCCCTTTGTGGGCTTCGACAACAAGGTTGCGCACACCGTGTCCCTGCATTATCGGAAAGCCATTTACCATAAATCCCGTCAGATCGGCGTCTTCTACGCTATCCGTGCAATTCTCGCCATCATGTGCGCGTTTGTCGAATATCAACTTGTAGTTGCCACGCGCAAATGGTACGGTCGCCAAATAGCGAATTGGCTCTTGCTGTACCTCATATTCGCACCGGGTATGACTGCTGCTTCGACAGGTACGTCGCTGTGTATTCGCTTTTTGTGTTTGATTGATTTCCGTTTCCATCAGCGTACCTCACGTCCTCCTTCTCCATGTACTTCATGACCCTCGCATTCTCATGCTGGCTGAATCCGACGGCCTCAATTAAGCGTATTGCGACTGTAGTCGGGCTAACGTGTTGCAGTGTCTTGATTGGATGGCCTTTCTCCGGTGCATTTTTTCGCCATACAGGATTTGGTCGTTCAAAGTCGATCATCTCGGGGAAGCACTTGGCTCAAAAGGGTGAAAGCCGCTATTTGAACTGGCCTTGTTGTTAGCGTTGGATTTCTCGGGATCACGGCTGTCGTAGACCGCATATTTTATGGATTCTGGAGTGTCGTTCCTGTTGGGATTTTGATTGCCCCACCGCCTTGCCTCCTTTTTTCTGCAAAAAGAAATTGACCTGAAAGATGGAGTTTCTAACCTTAGTTGGCGTCGTGGGAACCGTCGGCTATTTCATTGCGGCAGGGAAGATCGCCTCGCAACCAAGCATCGCCGTAAGCGCGATCGAGATGGCTGGCGACGGAAGCATCCCGTCCTCGACGGAGCAAAACAGCGGCCATCACATACGTCCTCAGAAGCGGAAAGCAAAGCAGTCCCTGGTCAATCGTATTGGTGCGTGTTCACCGTTTCGACAAGACCCCCCGAAGAGCTTACGGAAAAACAGGTTCATTAAAAAACCTCAAACGGCTAATGCAATCGACCAATATGGAAACGAGAGAGTCGTAAGCCAAACGCACTTGCTTAGTGATTCTGCTAAGTTTACTCCAGTGCCCTACAAATTTTGCTCACGCGGGCCATGTCTGGTATTCCTAAAATTGCACGCATCCCAGACTTAAGTGCCCGAAAAATGTTTAGATGACTATTTTGGGGAAATAATGCTTTTCTGTTGGGACCAAAAGGACGTCGAACTGAGGGAAAAGGCCATTTGTGTCGTCCAACAGCTGACGCGTATTGGTTTGCATTTTCTGGACTATAGTTTGGTTAACGAAGTATTCAGAATCTAATCGATCCCGCATTGTAAAGTGGGGCGGACTTAAAATGTTAGCCAACGTTATTCGTTCGCCGAACTCCGACAGAACTTATCGAAATGCCGTGGTTGCGCTGTATCGGCTTATAATGCAACACAGTTCGTTTTTCTTCCGACGATGCAATCACTTAAAAAGTCAATAGATCGCCGAAAAGTTTTTGTTGTTAAATCGGGGGTTTTAGATAAAATTATCTCATTTTTGAAGGATGAATCTTTCAGCAACGATTTGCGTTATTGGTCGTTGCTTGTTGTTCACCAACTTTCACTTCTAGGTATTTCATCTCGTTGCATTTTAGTATTGATGATCTTGCGACAGAGTCCTTGCATGCTATCCTGATCTTAAAGCAGATGATCCCGATTCTGGGACTTATGACTCGTTCTACTTTTGGAAATTCGAACATGCAAAAGTATTGCTTGCACTCACTCGTACGGTTGATTTCAAGTCTCGGAACAGGTATGGCTGTCTTTGATCGATTCTATCACCTAAAACAAGTTTAGATGCTCAAAAAAAATTGTCCGAGTTGATTGACTTAAATATAGTCAGTATTATCGGCGGTTGTTTGAAAAATGATGACGGCGAGCTCGTGAGTTGGGCTGTATTCTTCATTCAAGAGTGAGGTGAGACAGTAGGAACGCATATTTTTACGAAACCCAACCACAGGTTCGTTACGCGTGACATCGCACGCGTCGAATTCGCCAAAATCAGAGGAATAGCAAAGATTCTTGTGGATACAATTGATCATCCAATATCTGGTGCTGAGTCGTTCATGCCGCGGGTCACTTTGCGTACTCTTAAATGTCTCGCCGTTCGCAACAACGAATTTCAGCAGGAAATCTTGAAGTTTGGCGTGCTGAAGAAAATCATTCCGTTTTTGGAATCGGGTGATACGGAAGCGCAATTTTGGGCCATATCACTTTTGCACGATATCATCGAAAACATACGTGGGTTGTTTTCTCCTTTATGGGCTTCGTGGTAACAAAGCAACACAAACTTCAGCGGAGTCACACGAAAAGTTTTTCAGCATGAAAGGTTTAGATGCTTTGATTCGAATGACAAACACTGCAGCTGCCGACGTATGTTTATATGCAAGCAATATATTTGTCTTTCTATGTGGCATAGGTGGGATTTTGGAGGTCGTGACAGTCGCTGACGATTTGATAGGAAAGAACCGGCAAACGATTTTACAATCAGATATCCTTTCGTCCATCGTGATTTTCTGCCAATCACACGAAAGCGATATCCAATATGGTGGCGCACTCTTAATGCTGAACATAGCAACTTTCTCCGATGAAAGCGCTTTGAACATTGCCGATCGAGAGGGCATCGAAATCTTGTCTGATTTAGTTCTAAACAGCGGGCGGCAAGATCTTCAGGTGGTTGCAGCCAAGGCTTTGAGTACAATGGCTCGCAAAGAGAGCGAAATTCATGACGTTGTATTTCAGTTGGTTATCGACCCGTTAGTGGAAGCAATCAACAGGTAAAACGTGAAATAGTTGTGTCGTTGTCTCACATCTATTTTAATCAGTCTGACATTTATTGCCAAAAATTCAAGCGAGTTGCACACGTTGATGGAATGTTTTCAAATATTCCTTCAGCCAGATTTTTTGAAGCCTCCAGGAGAATCCGGATCTTTGAAATGCTCTGAAGCGTTTATTTTCAATAATCTTAATTGGACCTTGGTAACCGAGCCGCTTTGCATGAGAGTGATTGATATGCTCTTGTTGCCGTTCATCACAAACTCGTTTGGTATTGAAGATGCTTTCAGCGGTGTTCCGCCAAGCGAGGTCATCCTCCTCAAACGAGACATTCATACTTTCTTCGCGGATAGAATCGAGGCTGTCGCCAACACTCTGTCTGAATTGAGTGCCGACGAAACGCCAATGGACGCGAGCACTAGATACTTCTTCTCTTTTAAAGCCTTAAACTTGCTCATTTACTTATTTCAAAACGGTTTGTGCTTCATAACTTAAGAAATGCTGAGTGTCATGTAGACAATGCACGATTTTTCTTTGAAGCAAACTCAATATCTGTCATATTCGTGTCTCTCATTCGCCTTACCAGCAAACTTTTGGCAAACCAGGCGATTTCCACTCTGGCGATGTGCCTTGCCCAGGGTAAGGGCTTTACAGCCTCATTCTAGTTGATGACAAAATGCAGGGCTCTCTCGAAGTTCTTTGTTAAATGTGACAGGCTCAACTAAAACCATACTGAACTACCTGCTTACGGAAAATTCGGCTTCTGCGAATTTTTACGGCAGCCTGATTTTCGATAACTTTGCAGACTCCACTTACTCGTTCAGCCCTGCGCAGTTTTCCGATACCAATTCAACCCAATCCGTGGAAATCAGTCTCAGCACTGTCACACCGTACCTATTCTGGTCCAGAAACAAAATGGAGGTTCGCAGCGTGCCAAAATTCTCCTCAAAATTCGTTCGTTAACGGCTGTGTGTTTACAGATTCGAAACGATTCATGGACCTTTGAAAGTGCGCGAACAAATGCATCCGTCAGCAAGAAAGGAAAATTTGCATACGAGATCGTGCTGCGCACGGACGGAATTATTCAAGGTATGTTCTTGGTTTTTGTATTTGCATGTGCTGATGCCGCGCTTTGGTCAGTTGGTTGGGCCACTGCAAGTTGCACATTTGACCCGGAAGGTGGCGAAGGCGTTGGAGGTGCGAAACTCTGATTTGCTTGGTGTTGATTCGACTTCAATTTGACCAGACAATGAGCATTCTTATGCATTTGACGGAAACAGGATGAAGAAATGGCACAGCTACTTCACTTCCAATGTGCGTGGTCGTGTGTTTGCCAACATTGAAAGTCTTTTTAACAGAACGAGTATGGTGAACAATGGTCTGCCAATGATGTGATAACCGTTCTGATTGACTTCGACGAGCAAACGGTTTCCTTCTTACTGAACGGAAAAAACTTGGGAATCGCATTTACGGAAGTGAATCCTGAATTGGATTGGTATCCTGCCGTCTCTCTTGCTGGCGGCCAAGGATGCGTGTTTTACTTCGGTGGCGCGACAGATCCGCTCAAGTTTGTCCAGACCATTGGTTGCAGCAGATTTCGCTAATCGCTTGATTTCACAGATTCGTCCCCGATGGTTTTAAAACAATTTATGAGTCGAAATTTGGGACCTCTTTTAATAAGCCACGGATATTCTCGTCCACGGAGATTGCGAATTCGGCAATTTCTGTGAACACGGCGATATCCAGCGCTGCAGAAGGACACCAGTGGCGAAAACCGTCGTTTTACTTCGAAGTTGCTGTTCCAGCATTCGAAACTGACCAGTTTAGTTCGATTCTCTCTGTTACGACACTCACTTTGTTCCTACAACCAGGTTTTTCCAAATCGGGATTTCCTTGGACACAAATAGCACATGTATGATGATTCCGATAGGTTCAAATCGAGCGTGCTGCTTGTTCGTTCCAAGTGGTGCATACGATTATCAGTTCAACCAGCTCGAAGAAATGCAACATGCGGTTCGCATAGCTTTGGATGACAACGACTTTGAAACCGAGGATTTCAAAATTGTGGCTATGGTGAACGCTTTTTGCGTGGCCGAAGGTGATGTTTTCGGATGCGGTTATTCTGAATCAGACAATACCATTTGTTTTACTATCAACGGCGAGCCAATCAGTGAGTATTTACCGCTTACCCTTTTCCTAAAATTTGCTGCGCGCAGATGTGATGATCAAAGGAGACGGCTCCACGTGTTTGCCACATCTTCGAGGCATTAGCAAGTTCACCGTGAATTATGGGGTAACGCCCTTTGTATGGACCGTAGCGTCGTGAATTATTGAACAGTAAAATCACGACATAAAACATTGTTCTTTCTTACCAAACTCGGCACTGACATTCAGAAATCAAATCAGATGTGGACGCAAAAGACGGTCCGGCTCGCGGCGAAACCGCGCGGATGCCATCTCGTCACATCTGAGATCCTGGCGGCCGTAGGATCTGACATTGCTGCCGTTAACGTTGGCGTGTGCCATATCTTCAGTAAGTCGTTGTTGGAGCGCCCGCGTCACTGTGCGCGCTGATATGCAATCCTCCGGCCTTCAGTCCAGCACACCAGCGCCTCGCTCTCCCTCAACGAGAATGCCGACCCGGACGTGCGCGTCGACATGGAAACTGTCCTGTGCGTCTGCCCCATCACTTGGCCCCCATCCCCTCCCCGCGCACTCGCGCACACACGCACGCAAACGCGCTTCTCTCACACAACCCACCCCGCAGGAATCGCCTGGTCCCCGAAAAGGCCGCCTACGTGCACGCGGACGAAGGCCCCGACGACATGCCCGCGCACGTCAAGGCCAGCCTGATGGGCGCGTCCGTGTCCATCCCGATCTCGCGCGGCCGGCTTGCGCTGGGCACCTGGCAGGGCGTCTGGCTGTGCGAGCACAGGAACGCCGGCGGCCGCCGCAACCTGGTGGTCACCATCAACGGCGAGTAGCGGGGCGCCATCAGCGGGGTACGGTGCGCCGGCATAACCGCCGAGGTTCGAGCACATGAAAATTCTGTCGTGCATGCAGTAATAATAATAGATCACGAAGATGAAACTCTTGCGATACAGAAGTCTGTCGTGATCTCTTTTGTTCAAAACGTGAACAATTTCAACTATCTTGCTCCAAAAATAAAAAAAAAAAAAGTACTCAGATAGTTAAGAAGCACCGACCAGTCCAAAACTGCACTGCACTGCACTGCATGCAGACTTTGCTGCCTCTGTATCCTGTTACACCTGAAGTGTTTCCACCTTATGAAATCTTGGTAGGACACCTTGAAGTGGAAATTTCCAAGTTTTATTTGTTGGGAAAAAAAAAATCCCATAAACCACAACAGGTTTCACCACTCCAGAGATTGCCTACTGAAGAATTCCTTTGTAGGTCCACATTTTGCGCTGGTGCAGGACGGACAACGCAGCGGCAATTGATTAGAGCACGACGCTCCAGAATCAATTCGACTCCTCACAACTTCAGCCAGACATTGAATAAACAGTGGATCGTCATTCAATGATTCTACACGCTTATATCCAGTGATTCCTGCCTAATTGGAAGAAAAAAAAGTAAGATAACAAAATACAGTGAAAAAAACCAAAATGGCACAAACTTCTTTGGCAACATGTCCATATTCCAAGTCCAACTCAAATAAAGTTTCAATATGGTCGGAGACAAACGCGATAGGGACCACCAAAAGATTCTTCTTTCCTTGCTTTCCATAACCTTTGATCACGTCCTCAGTTTTGGGTCCCAGCCACGCACTTGGTCCAACCTGGCTCTGCCAGACCAACCTGTACGGGTTTCTGTGCCCAAGTCTGTCCATGACGGCATAAACCGTGGCGGCAACCTCTGGCGGATATGGGTCCCCACGGTTCACGACGCTCATGGGGAGAGAGTGGGCACTGAACAGAATCGCGACGTCGTCGCGTTCGCTTGCAGGGTACTCACGTTCAAGCGAGAGCTCAATGTGCCGCGCAAACGCTTCGATCAGCAGCGGCTGCGTGGGGTACCGGTCGATAACACTCCATTGGATTGACTGCTCCGGATCGTGTTTGTTTAGGCTGCGCACTAGGTCGTTCAAAGATGAGCCCGTTGTGGAGCACGAGTATTGCGGATACAATGTTAGTGCGATCGCGCGCTTGACGCCGTCCGCCTTCATCTGGGATACCGCCGTCGTAGAAAGCGGCTCGACATATCTGAATGCAATGTAGTGCTTGTGTGGAGCTGTGAATATTGATAAGAATTTTTCAGATATAGTTCGTTGATCAATGGGCAGACAAACCAGATTCTGGACACATTTGGTCAAGCATTTGTTCCAGCAAAACACCCTGCCTCTGGGTCCAATGGTGGATGGGGGAGCCGCCGCCAATCTTGGCGTACTGATCCTGAATTTTTGGCACACGCCTTTTGGCAATCCAAGGGGCGAGGAAACGCTGGAAGGGCAGCGGGATCAGGTCGCCGTCGGCAAACAGATTGGACAGGAAGGACTCGACGTCTGGGAGGGTCTTGGGGCCGCCCATATTCATGAGAAGAATTGCGGTTGGCGGCCGGCGGGGTCTGAGGAGGGATAATTATTTCAAAGCGAGGAGGGCGGGGCGGCATTGACACAGACATGCTGCTGGAGGTGCTGCTGTTGACGGAAGACGCGTCGGAGGCCAGACTGCGGGAGCGAGCGAGCGGCGACAGCGCGGCGGCAGCGGACGGCAGACGCAGCAGCGGCAGCGCGGACGCCGCCAGCGACAGGCGCCGGCGCATTGCGGTGGCGGGGAGCATTTTGGGGTTGTTTTTGTGTTTTTATTTCTTGTTTTTTGGTTGTTTTTTTTTCATTTGTTTTTTATTTGTTTTTTATTTGTTCTTCTTTTCTTTCTTTTTGTTTTGTGGTTGTTGGCTGCTGTGCGATGCGCCCCACTGCGACGACGTCTGCCCGCGACTCTGGCTCTGGCTCTGGCTCCGGCGCCCCGACGCCCCGCGGCGGAGGCGGCGGCGCACTCAAGCGTCTGCACGCGTCGCTCAAGGCCGCCGGCGCCCTGCCGTCCGCCGCCCCCGTCCCGAAGAAGAAGAACAAGCGCCTGGCCGCACCCAGCAACAACAGCAACAGCGGCGGCGGCGGAAACGATGCGTCCCTTTCCCTCAAAGCAAAGGCGAAACTCGCCTTGCGCGCTCTCGACGCAAAGAACGCTGCCGCAAATCCGTTCGACATGCAGTTCTCGCGCCACAAGCACTCCGTCCTCAACAGAAAGGTCAAAGGCCAAGAGGGACGCCCGCTTTTGCAGCGGAAAAAGGCCGAGATGAAGCGCGCAACCACTCTCGCGAAGGAATTGTCTACCAAGAGCAAGGCCGGAGCCTTTGTCGACCGCAGATTCGGCGAAAACAATCCCGGAATGTCTGTCGAAGATAAAATGATGGAGCGCTTCCTGCGCGAAAAGACCCGTGGTTCCGCTTCCAAGTCCTCGTCGCTTTTCAATTTGGAAGAAGAAGATTTGACCCACTTGGGGCAGAGTATCAGTGGAATGGATGACTACGCCCTTGAGTCTGGCCTGGAGCGCGTCGATGATGACGGTGAAGGCAAGTTTCTCCCCTTCCCGAATTCGTTCACTTGTTCGTTTCTATTCTCAGTTTATTGCCTGAACTTTTCAATTTACGCAGAAGGAAACATTGATAAAAGTACTGTAAAGTTTTCTCATTTTGGTGGATTCGATGACGATAGCCAGGTTGGGTTTCTTTTTGTTTGTTTTTTTTTTTTTGGTTTCATTTGCCATCGCTAACGTGAAAAATTCTGCAGGATCACAAGAAAAGTAAAAGTGAAATCATGGCTGAAGTCATCGCAAAATCCAAATTTCATAAACACGAACGGCAGAAACTGAATGAGGAAGTTTTACAGCTCGCGCAGGAAGTAGATGACGATTTGGACAATATCAAGGATCTCTTGTTGGGGTCAACGTTGAAAAGCGGGGAGAATAACGCAACCGACGCGAATAATTCATTCGATTCTACTGTTACGAAAAAGCATCGCGCACCGCTTTCCAGCCAAGAGGACGGTTACGATTCATTTATTCGTGAGTTGCGCGGTGACACATCGCGTGCTGCACCATCAAACAGGCTTAAAACTGAGGAAGAAAAGGCGCTCGAAGAAAAGCAGGAACTCGAGAAGTTGGAGGCAGAACGCCTTGCAAGAATGAACAAAGGGTCCAGTCGGTCTGCCACTTCCGCAAACGCGAATAAGCGCCGCGCTGCAGTGGCCGACGACCTGGACGATGATTTTGGAACGGTTGCAAATGCGATTTCTTCACGATACTCGAAACGCGTTCGAAAAGGGAAGAATCAAAAAGATGATTCCGAAGATGCTGAGCTCGAGGAAAATGACGACGAAGACGGCAAAAATGCCGCCCCGCTCACTTACACAAAAGATGGAATCTTGATCAACAAGAATATTTTTATGCGAAAGAGACCCAAATTATCTCAAGAAGATGGAAACGGTGACAGCGAAGAAAATAGTGATGAAGATGAGGATGAAGATGAGGATGAAGACGACGATGATGATGACGATCAAGAAGATAATGATGAAAGCATAGAAGGAGAAACCGAAGACGACGGAGACGAAGAAACAGGCAGTGAAAATGACGAAAGTGTAGACCTTGACAGCGAAAAAAACTTCCATCTCGACCAGAATGACCTGGATTCGGTGAACTCGGACGCACAAGATGAAGATGGCGAACAAGATAAGCAGGACTCAGCTGAAAATCCACTATCCAATGCAATCCCATTTACATTTATTGCCCCGGAAACCCACGCCGACTTTATGAGATACGTGGAAAATTTGCCACCAGCTGATCAAGCGACTGTTGTTCATCGAATCCGTGTATTGTACCACGTGAAGCTTGGAGGTGCAAACAGATCGAAGCTTGAGGTACGTTCGTTATTGGAGGACTAAGAATGTTTTTGACAGTTCACAATAGACGCTTCTTCGCATCCTGTTTGAACACATACAATTTGTTCTTCGAAAGCCTTCTGCTGATTTGGATGTTGTAAATGCTCTTGCAAAGCATTTACACGAACTTTCAGCGCAATTTCCCCAAGTAGCCGCTGAAATCTGTCTGCGGCGAATAAAAAAGCTACACACCGCAATACAAAATTCAGCTGATAAGAGCGCCGGTAAGAGTTTGAAATTTCCAAATTCTGCTAATGCTTCTTCTTGTTAAAAGCACTACCATGGATTGACGACATTGTCCTGCTCAAAACCATTTCATTCATATTTTCCGTTTCTGATTATGAGCATATTGTTGGAACACGTGCGGCTTTATTAATATCGGAGTATTTGATGATGTGCCCGGCGCAGAACTGCCGGCAATTTTTGTCTGGGTTGATTCTTTGTCAAGTATTTCGAGAAGTGAGTACTTTTTTATCGACCATACACGTCTTTATAACCTAATAGCGCTTGAACGCAGTTTATAAAGGTTTCAAAGCGATACGTTCCAGAAGTTATTCGATTTTTGCTCCACATGCTTGGACAGCTGCACCATTCGTCAAAATCGGCAATTTCTGTGTTGGATATGTCCTGCACTCCTTCAAGTCTAGATTTGGGCGAGTTGTTGTCGAAGCCGACAAAAGCTGACAGTCAGCACAAACAATTCAAAACTGAGGAATTTAAGATGTCGCTTCTTGTCATGTGCATCAACACGGTTGGCCAGTACAGTCGGATATACAGTGATGCGCCGGCTTTCCTTGAAATGTTTTCGGGGCTTCTGGACAAGCTGAAAGCATTTGATGGAACTGAACGAAATGATGTTGTTGGCAAAGCTTTGGAGACAAACATCGGGCTGGTGGAAGGACTGCTTTCGAGTGCAAAGTTAAAGAGAAAGCCCCTGCAGCTGCAGAAACGGAAAGCGATGGCGATCCAGACATACGTGCCGAAATTCGACGAACAGTTGAGTGACATTTTGCTTTCTGTGGACAGAAATTAACAAGGAAAACAGCTATTCGCTGGACCGACGGGGCGGGGCGGACCGGCAGCGCAACGAGACGCGCAAGATCAAGACGCAGTACACGCGCGAGTTCAAGGGAGCGGTGCGCGAGCTGCGCAAAGACGGGGAGTTTGTGGCGCGGCAGCGGCTGGCGGCGCGCGCGGAGGAGGCGGCGGCGTACAAGAAGAAGATGGACCGCGTCATGGGCGACCTCGCCAACCTGGAGGGCGCCATGCGCGGCATCGAGAAGAGAAAGGCCAGGAAATAAATCCAGCCAATGCCTGCACTCGCCACCATCCGCATCCGCGCCCCGACCGGCCAGGCACGGCTGAGCGTCGACATCCCCGCCACCACCCTGCCGCAGTTTCACTCCATGGTGTGTATTGTCTGTATGTATGTGTGTGTGTATATGTGTGTGTGTGTGTGTGTGGTCTGTGCATTCCGTGTGGTGCTTCTTCCTGCGGCCACGCGTCTTTCCAAAACAGTCACATCCTCTCACCCCCACTGCCCAGGTCGCATCCGCAATCAACTTGCCCGTCGGATCATTCATGATAGCCACGGATCCGGGAGGAAAATCCACTCTGGCGTCTACCGCCGGTCTCAAGTGAGTTTGCATCTGCCTTCTTGAATTCGCCTTCATGGAATTCAAAGGCACGGCGACATGGTTTATATTATCCTATCGTCAGAAATTGCGGCCGTTATCGACGCCCAGGATTCCTCTAAGAGACGCGTTGTGAAGCAGGCACCCATCGACGACTTGCTGGAAAAGACCAAGGGAACAATCCAGCGCTCGCGCGACCCCAACTTGTGAGAATCCACTTTCTCTGCCTATAATATGCTGAACCTGAGCAGCTGTCGCCACGGCGACTCCGGTATGTGCGACTACTGCATGCCTGTCGAACCATACGATCCGAAATACCTCGAGCAGAATAAAATCAAGCATATATCGTTCCACGCGTATCTGAAACATGCGATCGTCGCAAACAAGACCGTGTCGCCTGAAGCCGCAAACTTCATTGCTCCACTAGACGAGCCCAGTCACAAACTGAAAGTTCCATGCCCTGGCCGCACGCATGATGCGTACCCGAAAGGGCTTTGTTCAAAATGCCAGCCCAGCGCTGTTACCTTAACAAGCCAGGTTTTTGTTTCCGTGCCACCTTTGTTGCGAAAACTGGCTGGTTTTTAATCCAGTTTTTGCAGAATTTCCGGATGGTTGACCACGTTGAATTCGAAACGCCAGCAATTGTGGAAGATTTCATCAAATTCTGGCGGTCAACCGGTGCGCAGCGCTTTGGCCTTCTATACGGCCGTTACGAAACTTATACAGACAAAGTGCCCTTGGGTGTCAAGGCTGTTGTTTGTGCCATCTACGAACCCCCACAAGAAAATGCACCAAGTTTCTTACAACTACAAGATCCAAATCCCCAGCAAACTACTGTCAACAATATCGCTGGATACCTGGGATTGGATTTAGTTAGTATTATTGTTTTTCTTCCATTTTTTTCTTCTGACGACCCGTTTCCGGAAAGATCGGAATGATTTACACAGACCTTGTGGATGACGGAACTGGCTCCGGGAATGTTATATGCAAACGGCACAAAGACTCCTATTTCTTATCCAGCGCTGAAGTCGTATTCAGCGCGCACTTACAGACACAGTATCCTGTTGCATGCAGATACAGCAGCACTGGTAAATTCGGCTCTCGATTCGTGACATGCGTCATCACCGGAAACGAAGACGGCGGCATCGACATTTCATGCTTCCAAATTTCAAACACTGGCGCAGCGATGGTACGAGATGGAATTATTGAAGCTAGCGTTGATCCAGGACTTGTGAGAGTCAAAAGCACCACGAACGACCAATATGTTCCTGAAGTATTTTACAAATTCACAAATGAATATGGTATCCAAGTGAAGGAAGCTGCAAAGCCAACGTTTCCTGTAGATTATTTGCTTGTCACGGTTTGCAAATTGTTTTATTTGAGTTCAGATCGATTTATCCGTTCTGCAGCTATCGCACGGATTTCCCCAGAATCCAAATCCAACTTTCAAGACAACAATGGGCTTTCCTATCGAAAATCGCAACGGAGCAACCGGTGACTTTCAAGACATGCACGCCGTTCATGCACATGTTTCGAAAGGTTCAGCTGCTTTAAGCGACTTCCACCTGCTTGTACATATCGCGGAGCTCGGCTTTCTGGAAAGAGATGATCTGGCGCATGTTATACGTGTCGCAAAGAATGAGGACTCTTTTGACTCACTTGCGGCATCAAGCGGTTGGCAGACACTTGTGATGGTTGCGATGGAAGCCGCTAGTGATGATGTTGGGGGGCAGACTGGTGCTGGTGCCGGGGCAAGCGGAAGTCGCGATGCGGGAAGAGCGAAAGTTTCACGGCATTGGACATGCAGGCATTGTACGTTCAACAACCTTGGCGGTGGGGATTCTTGCGAAGTGTGTGGGTTGCCGAAAGATGGTTGAGTGTGGAAAATTTGATGAATCCCGAATGCCGATGACACGTCATTCGGCGCGTTGTGCAGTTATCACGGGACAATGGACTCCGCCGCCACGGCACCAACTGAATGTGCGCCTCTTCGAACAGCGGCCCGGAGAAGAGTGTCCTCCGACGTTTGCGGGAAGCAGCAGCAACAGCAACACCGCGACATCCTGAAATCTCAAAACAGCATCCGCCGACATTCCGCTGACTTCCCAAGTCTCCTTAATATAACTCTTCCGGAACAACCTGGCGGTGCTTCCACCACAAACTCGTCCGGCGAATTGTCAGAGGAACTGCACAATCAGAACAAATTCCTCGACATCAAGGGTTTGGCGCGTACTCTGTCATTCCGGAAATCCAACAATACCATCGAAGATGTGGCGCCGCTCCCCGCAACAAAACCCTCTCCGGTACTTAGAAATTCCCGCCGCCACACGGCTCCAGATGCACAGGTTGCTGCTCAGTCCGAAGCGCAATCTCCAGCCCTGCAAAAGAAAGGAAGCTTTTCTGGCTTTACCTTCAGGGGGAGATCACGAACTGCATCTCTCAGCGCGACGCCGTCTCGTGGAGGCACTCCACAGGAACTAAAAGACGAGCAAAGCCTTCCGGGACTTGTTTTTGGTGTCACAATAGAACAAGCAGCATCCAAGGCCGGCAAAAATGGCATTCCAGACGTTGTCATCCAATGCGTCGAATACATTGAGCAGAATGGCTTTCTTACGTCCGAAGGACTTTACCGGATTCCTGGAGCAATGAAGCGCGTAAAGCAATGGTGCACGTCATTCGAAAGTTTCGAAGGATCAAAATCAACTTTAAACAGACAGCATGGGCTGAGACGCAAAAGTCGCGAGGGGTCCAGCGAAAGCTTTTCAAAGCGTGATTCACAGAGCCTGCAACGAGCCGCTACTAACAGTTTTCAAAACCCACCAATGAAAGCACCTGATGAAACCACAAATCTTTCATTGGTTGTTGCAGCAGGATCCGATTCCGAAATTGAATCCTTTGTAATTCCAACTATTGGCTGTTCAAATTCGGCATCGTCAAATATTGCAAGTTCGGAGTTGAGGACTGCCGCGGATGTAACTGCGGTCAAAGCAGAGAAAAATGGATTGTGGGGTCGTGAAAGCATTTTTAGCACAGCTGGATTCACTGCGACAATTGAAAACGAGACATCGGCAACAGTCGCGAGTCTCCTCAAAAAATATCTTAATTCTGTTCAGGGCGGTTTCGTTCCTCCTGGATTTTGGGAGCCTTTAAGCCAAATTGCAGCAGGTTTTTGACCTCCTTCTTTTTGTTGGGTCATATCTCAACCACGCCCTAGAAGAGAGTGGCAGACCCCCTTCAGACGAAATTATTGAAAAAGTGAAAGCCCACATCGAAAAATTCTGCCCGTCCCAGTCTCATCTGCACACGTTAGCTTACGTGATGATCCACCTCAACAAAGTGCAAAAGGAGTCACACGTAAACTTCATGACCGCGAAAAACCTGGCCATATGCTTGTTCGTGTCCGGGCACGACGGAGCCGAATTCTTGATTCAAAATGCAGATATCATATTCGGATCCACAAAGTTGGTCCCCGCCCCCACTGACGTGCGCGCCCTTGCGCGTGCAAGAACTGAACACACTGGCGTAATTTCCCCAGTAACAGCTCTACCTATTTCTAACAGCAAGCGTGACAGCGCCGATATGTACACGTGGCTGAGCGAGCTGACGCGCTTGTCCAGTCAGAACACCAACCCTAAACTAGCTTTGCCATGATTTCGTTCATTTGAAATATTGATTTTGTCAAAAAGAAACAATAAACCTGAAGAATGGCTGACAAGGTTCCATCGCCACTTGTGATGAGTCGCACTCACATGCCACTTAGATTATCAAATGCAAAGCTGCAGTTGCTTGGGCGGCGAAGCAACCTCTATGTGAGCGTCATTGCCATCAGTCCCGCGAGATCTGAGGCCCTTTTTTTGCAAAAAGCGATCGAAGAAGTCGAAGTTGCACCACCACAAAAAGGTGAAGTTCGCATCAAGGTTATCGCATCTGGCGGTGAGAGTTTTTCAGCGTCATAAATCTGGAGGCTGCAGTCCTGATACATGCCGTTTTCGCACCAGTTTGCCACACTGATCAATACACTTTGTCTGGAGCCGATCCGGAGGGAGTATTTCCCGTTATTCTTGGGCATGAAGGTTTGTCGCCATGCCAGTAGTGTGATTGGACACTGCGGAATGCAATTTACTGCTTTTTTATTTTCGTAGGCGGTGGTATTGTCGAGTCTGTCGGTGAAGGTGTCACCACAGTCGCTGTCGGGGACCACGTTATACCGCTGTAGTAAGTACTGGTGCCGCGCGGGGTCCATGCTGACTTTGGGGCGGGTTCCAAAACAGCATCCCGGAATGCCGCACTTGCAAATTTTGCACAAGCGGAAAAACGAATCTTTGCTCCATTGTGAGAGACACGCAAGGCGCGGGACTGATGCCCGACCGCACGACCCGCTTCACCTGCAAGGGACAGCCCATTTTCCACTTTATGGGCTGCTCGACGTTTTCGGAATACACCGTTTGCCTTGAAATCTCCGTCGCGAAGGTCACTCCTCGCGCTCCGCTAGACAAGGTCAGCAGTTCACGCGTTGTTCTGAATGTTAGATTCATGCTAGTTTGTTTCAAGGTGTGCTTGCTCGGCTGCGGTGTGACTACCGGGTACGGTGCAGCGTTGAAGACGGCGCAAGTTACTCCGGGATCCACAGTAGCCGTATTCGGACTCGGCGGCGTGGGACTTGCGGTCATCCAAGGGTGCCGCACCGCCGGCGCGAAGCGAATCATCGCAATCGACCTCAACCCGACCAAGTATCCGCTTGCGCAGAAGATGGGAGCCACTGAGTTCCTCAACCCCAAAGACGTTCCCGAGGGCACATCGCTACAAGCGTACATTGTCTCCATCACGGACGGTGGCGTTGATTATTCGTTCGAGTGTATTGGCAACGTCAATGTCATGCGCGCTGCATTGGAGTGCACGCACAAAGGATGGGGCGTTTCGACAATTATTGGTGTCGCTGGCGCAGGCCAAGAAATCTCGACGCGTCCGTTCCAACTGGTAACTGGCAGGACTTGGAAGGGTTCTGCTTTCGGAGGATACAAAGGCCGCAGTGAGGTTCCTGGTCTTGTGGAAGATTATCTTGGCGGAAAACTGGATATCGATAGCTGTGAGTTGATTTTTTTTTTTTGCTGTTCATGCCCAAGATCATAACGAGTAATATTTTCGTGAAACAGTTGTTACTCACACTATTTCACTGAAAGAAGTCAACAAAGGTTTCGATTTGATGCACAATGGTGAAAGCATCCGTGCTGTGGTTGTGCTTTGAATACACTTTTTAAAAAAAAAATATGTACTTTTTTGCTTATTTTCTTAAATCATTTTTTCGAATCACAAGTTTTCGAAACGCGCTTGTACCATCGCAATCTCCTCCTTTGACACACACTTCCCGTTGATAGCCACAAGAGCTGGCTGGTCAATACGCAAATTTACAAAATCGATGTTGTTCTTTTGCTTCCTTGTCAGTGTTTTTTGCCGGAATTTGGGAATTTACCTCTTCGAAACTGAGAGAAATTCTGAAAGCACATGGCGAGCCAACCAACAATTCGTCTCCGACTTTGATTCCGACTGTCGTGTTAAAGATCGATGCGGCAAAAGAAACCCCTCGTGAATCTTTCGCGACGAAAACCCTCGGGAGGCCATCACTGACCCTTTGAATAATTTCAAAACGCAAAAATGTTCCCGCATTGGCGCTTCCTCGTTTCACAAAGCCCACCGCCTCTGGGACAAGAGCTGCTTCGACCCCATCCAATTCTTTCGACTGCATTAAGAATGTGGGCGCCGGGGCGCTTTCTTCCACGCGCTGTGCTAAACTGACATCACGACCGGCATTCACTGCGTTGTTGGTATCGACTAGAAGTTTGTGGATAGCAGCAATCTTCTCCCAGTTGTCTTCCCCGGACTTAAATGGATCAAAGCACGCACTTTTTTTGAAATCGATCAATGCTTGGTTATAATTCTCATTAAACTGGTGAATAGTTCCACGATTTCCGAAAAGGTCTGAGCATTTGGCCATCTTTTCGTCCATTTCCTAATTCAAGACATTATTCGGCATAATACAGCAGCAATAAATCAAACCGCATGGTTGAATGCTGCAAGCGCAGTCTGCAGATCCTTCATGTTCAAAGACGATCTGAAAAACCTTTTCAAACTCGCGCAGCCAAGGCCAACTAAGTTTCCATGAATATCAAGAGAGGACAACATAATCTCACTAACACCAAGATTTTCCGCTCTTCACATCGAGCATTAGGGCTTCGCGACAAAGTTTCTCGCTTTCCTCCAGATTTTCCTTGATTTTCAAGAAAGACATCTGTTTCACCACGAGCTCCTCCATCCTAAGAACTTGCGCCAGATTCAGCAATCCTTCCACATTTCGTTTCTAATCGGATTGAATATTTCGATCGCGGGAAGCACATCAATTTCAAACGACTCACCACTAGCAAGCCACTCTCGAAGCATTTCTTTGCAAGACTCACGTTGCTTGTTCCGAACCCTTCAAAGTCGTCGTCCTTGTTTTCAAAATACCACTGACCCATCAAATTCCACGCATCAATGCACGATGGATCCAGCTTCAAACAGCGCCCCAGGTCCTCGCCCACACGCGGATCCTTCCAAGGAAGCACAGCGAACATACGCGCGCGAACAAGGTGGTACTTTGCCCGCAGCAGTGGGCTCAAAGTCACGTCGAATGCCGTGTGTGGGCTGTTGAGTGTGTGCACTAGCGCCGCATACTCACCCCACATTGCCGGCCGGCTCTCCGGAGACTGCAAGCCAGAATTCTGCTGTTTCTTTGAAATAATATCGGCTGTTGTTGACTTTGGACTCTCTGGTGGGGTGGTAGCTGCCTGTGCGGAGGGAATTGCAACACTAACAAACATTGTTGCTGGGTAAACAGTGCTGCTTGGGTCAAACTGCTGCGGATCCAGAGGGCTGCACGGAGATGGTATATGTAATGAAGAAGAACTTGCAGAGCGGGGATATACTTTTGGCTGGATCGTAAGAGCATTGAAGTGGCCCTTAACTCGCAATCAGCACAATATTAAAACCTAATGCCAGCTTACAATAGCAGCTTTTACCAGAAGCACAATTTGTAGGTTTTTCTCTTTTAATAGCGCAGATCTCTCGTCTTTGGAAAGTTTCCTGTTGGGGACAGTGGAGAAGTCAACAGAAAACTCTTCAAGAACTTGGGCAATAGCTGATAGATCTTTATAGAAAACGTCGAAGTCCAAAGACGGCGTTGTATGTGATGTACTAGACGGAATGCCAAAATTCAGTTCCGGAACTGTGACGCGTTCCCATTCCGGTGGACTTGGAAGCAAAGCAGCTAGAAGCTCCAGAGACAGCTGGTGCATCAAAGGTACTTTCGCTAGCATATCTTGATGCACTATGGGAGGCTGCGTTGTGAGATTCTTGTAAGCAGCACATGTTGCAGCGGACGTGGCGGCGGTTGAGGCCGTCGGTGTGGAAAACAAAGTCGGACTTGACGGAGGGGCCGCGCTATCGGAGCCCTGAGTCGGATGGATAGTAGACTCCTCGTTGGATGACACAACGCGGTGCTTCTGCTTGCGCTTGCGATTACCCATTCTGTTTGTTTGTTTCCTTGTTTCCAACACACGGTGGCCATTAAATCACCCTGAGCGACATGCATCCTGTAACTGAACGAATGGCAAGCAGCAGCATGGATTACGGAGTGTGGAGGGAGCTAGTATTTGTCTCGGCTTCAGCAGAATAGGGTTGCTGTGCATTCATTCTACGCGAGTCAAAGAAAAACTGTGCACCGAGCACAGATCCGTGAATAACATATAAAGCTTTTCCATACAGATCAATCTTTTAATCAGAACTAAATATGAGCGTCGAGCTCCTCGGTAGCAATTTTCATTTAGTTGCTTCCATTGTCAATATCACTCGCAATAACGGCCTGAGAGAAAAACTCATTTCTAGCTTCCACACTTTCACTCTTTGATTGTTTTGGAGTCAATTGTGGCTTCGATCCTTGTTGTGGCAGCGGTGGTAGCCCTTCAGCGGAAGTGTCTTTTTTCTCAACTGAGACTGTATCTCCAACAATCATACTCTCTGTCGCATTAACTACCTCCGTTGCTATGTCGGTGATTCTGCTGCCGGCACTTTTCCTCCCAACCGAGTCGACTGACGGCTCGGCAGCTTGTACTGACGCATTTCTGCTGGCTAATTTGCTGGGTACTTGGGACCGTGTGACAGCCTTACTTGCATCATCCATAGCCTTCTCTTTAACAGCCGAAGTTGGTCGGCTTCTGGGTGTTGCCGTCTTAGATGGCGTCGTCGGCCTCTGTGTAGCGACTGAAGACGGTCGGGTTTTCGGGGTCGCAGGCTTTGATGGTGGCGCAGACTTCTTGGTTTCAACCGTTGCCAACTGCGACACAGTTTCTTGATTGGTTGGGAATACTGAATTTGCTTGTTCCGCAGGAAGGTTGGATGGGTCGGAAATTTTCAAACCAGTCTCCGATATAGCTTCTGAAAAGGAAATTGTGTCGTTGATAGCTCCGGTTTCTGCAAAGGGCATCTTCAGTGTATCCGGACCACCAGATTGAGAAGCACTACGGGCAGAATGGTGCAATTTTACTATTGGAGCAGTATTCGTGAGGCTGTCAGCAAGCTTTTCAATGGAGACAGATATGATGGTGGGATTGACTTCAACATGAGATTCGCCTCTCGGTGTTGTACCCGCGGCTGATTGAATCCGTTTCGGAGGACTGGTTCGATTAGGTCTTATAAACCCTTCCTCTGTAGCATACAGTATTGCTTGTATTTCTGATAGAAGGGCTGATTGTTCTGGCTGCTTTTTTCCTTTCAGTGAACAGAAAATATCACGTTCAACAAACGCACACTTTCAAGCTTGTCAAACACAAGCACTTCCAGATCCCGTAATTTCAAATAGTAGAAATTTCTTTCGCGTTCAAGGGTATCCGCCACTGATTTAAGCTCGTTCACCTGTCTGGTGAGTTCTTGAATTTGCTTCTCGGTGTTTTGCGATAAAATTGGATCTAATATTCTTTGTTGTGAAATAGATTTCGTTAAGCCAACCATCGAGCTTCTCCTTGGTGTCCTTCGGTACAACTTTCAATCTTAAAATCAGGCAAATAGTGGCTTACGCAGAGGTTTTGTGAGGTGAAGAATCACTCTCGTCTATTGCGACTTTTTTCCTGGCAGTGTCTTGCTTTGCACTGCCAATACGACTGTCAGTTGTGTCAACTTCGTCTCTGGACGTGGCGCTTGTTCTCGATTGAAGTATTTCTGCCCTTGATGAATTGACACTCTTTTGAACGGGGAAGGCTGCTGGTCGGATCTTTTTTGCGTTGTTTCGTTTCGCAGGAGCATCGTACCGTCCACCGGGGTAGAATGCGTCCCAATACTTTTTGATCCATTGCAAGAACTCCAAATTGTCGCTATAGCGGCATTTGACAAGTCTATCGATGGGTACGTTCTATTTCAAGATACAGTTAAAGCATATGTGGGCGAAAGAAGAGGGCGCACTCGCTCTATCTTGTGCTTGTTGAGAATGGACTGCAAAATTTTGAAGTTGGACACATAGTCATACTCAGCGGTCGAATCAAATTTGACTCTCGATAGGGGGACGGAACCTGGAGAAAATGAATAATTGGAGGTGGTTGTGTCTTTCTGTGGGTACCGTGAATGGAGTCCAGAATTTGGCAAAAGGCGGCACCTGGGGCAAGGTGAGCTGCTTTGGGCGGAGGAATACGCGAGATCCATACCTGAACCGCACTGCTCGATAGACGAGTAGTTGACTTGCAGCAGATCATTGAGCCAACCCAGCAGCTCCGTTTTAGACTCCGTCATGCACGCGAAGTTGACTGAACAATGCGCAACAAAAAAACAATGAACAACAATGCGCAGCAAGACACGGCGAAGGAACCGGTCGAACGAATGGAAGAACTTGGCGTATTGGTTCCGCGTGGATCCTGAGATCGACTCGCTGGCCCATCCGTCTCGTGTGCCCGACCCTAACCTATTCATCTCCACAATATGCTGAGGTGTGCTGGAGGCTTTGCCTAAAGTTGCAAACTCTGAATGGACCTAAACCGCCCCGGCATCGACCTGCGTCTCCGGTCCATGTCACTTGGCGCCGTCAACGCCAGCGGCATCAGTAGCGACGGATCTCGCGCCGGCACGGACTCGTCTGCTGCTGCTGCTGCTGCTGCTGCTGTGGCAATGCGGCAACAGCTACAGTTGCAGCAACTGCAAACCCACCAGCAACGGATGCGCAACCCACAACAGGCGACTCAACAGCCTAACCAGGCTACCACGCAGTCTTCAATGACGGCGAAGGCTCTGCGTCCATCCTCACCACCTCGCTATCGCGCGCTCGTGCCAGCTGCCACTTCAGCCCCGGCAGCAGCGGCGCAAGCCCAACTCACCATTGAGCGCCCGCTCCCCGCGCTTCCCTCGAATGATGTTCCGTCCTCTGTTCTGTCAGAGTCGGCTCCGGTTGTTCTGTCCATGTACGAAACCGACGCAGTGTATGGAGGTAGTGTAACTGGCAGAGAACGGCTGGACCAACTGGATGATAACCGTGACAGTACCCTCGGAAAGAATGTGCACAAGGCTGATGGAACGGATCATGTCCAAGGCGTGTCCGTTACTAGTCGGAAATTGGAGTCTGATCGATCCTTTGGCTCAAGGGAAGCTGGAGACGACGTTTATGGCCCACGCGGTTTACGACAGCGACGATCTAGTGAGGGGCAACTCTCTGGACGTCTGAATGGGTCGACGTTGACGCGCAATAATGAAGATGCGCTCCAAAAGGAACTGCCCCCGATCTCGACACCAACTGTTGAATACGAATCTCCAACACAACGTAGAAACTTTCCGAGTATCCCGGATATTCGCGCTGCCATGACGAGAAGCCCTGTTCCGAAACTCAGTAGTATGCGCTATAACATGGCTGCTATGAACGTCTTCAAGAATATTCCAAACCCATTCTCGCCTCAGTCACCAACTTCCCCTCGAATGGGACAGCCACTTAAGCGTTCTCTCTCGCAACCGAATGTTGACTCTTTGAAAAAGCCCCCAATGAAAATTGTAAAAGCTGTAAGTGCTTGTCGTTAATTGGCTTTATAACACAGAACCATTAGGCCGTCAGTCACACCGCTGTGAACTTCAACGAATTATCTTATCAAGTTGGCGACTTTTTCTATGTAAGTGTCGCATGATGAAAGCATGTTTGGAACCTGTTTTTCCGCTACAGGTTCTGCGGGAAAATCCAACTTTTTACGAAGTGTCGAATCCTCTAACGCAAGTCGTGGGGTTTGTTGCAAAATCTCATTTTGTCTCCTTGGAGAAATCAGCGCAAACCTTTTCCGACAATGATGCAATTTTTGGTGGCCCAAAACATGGGTTTGCGGAACAAGCTGACCTAAATCTGAGCCCACCCCTTCGGACCTATAGTGAGATGAGCTCAAAGGAAAGACCTTCGCGCAGCCGCTCTGAAAAAGTCTTAAATCATGAGTTGTCGGCAGCAACATCTGTTCGGGCAGGAAATGTTACATCGCCGCTTGCAAACGAGGCAAAGCCTGACTTCACACCCCCGAAGCGTGGGGTGTCTCGATCTCGAGAGCGTACAAACCGATCCAACAACGATCTTCGTCAAAACGCGCCAAAAAGCCCCGATTATCCTCTCCCGCAAGTGCAACACCAGTCGCCGCAAATGCTGTCTTTGCCCTCAAAGATCAAGTACTTGCGAATCCAATCACATCTTCTTTTCCCGTCAGACCCACACTACTATTATAAAATCGAATTTGCCTTTGAACGACCAGGAAACGTCCGGAACACTATTTACCGCACACATGAGGATTTTTGGTCGCTCCAAGTCAGTCTTCTCAGTTTTTTTCCCGCCGAGAGTGGCCGGCAGAAAGGCAGTCAGCGATTGATTCCATTTCTACCGTTGCTCCCACAAGGTGGCACAGTATCTGGCGAAGAAGCTGTTCATTTACAGAAGCGATTTGAATGCTATCTTCGGGAGTTATTGCACTCTCCATTGCCTGTGATCAGCAGCGGTGCTGTTGCGCGGTTTTTCACTTTGCGAAACTTTGCTGGCGTTGTAGCCGACGTTGCTAATATCGCGGACGATGTCGAAGACATGCCAGCTGTGTCAGTGCTTTCGATGCTGAACGATTATGACGACGAGCACGTTGTGAAAATCAAGCTGGCGCCGGCTAATACTTCCATTCTTGAGATTGAATTTCTTCGCGACAGCGGGTTTCAAGAATTGCTGGATATTGTGGCGATCAGATTGGGGAAACCCGTTCAGGGCCTAACCTATAAAGATGAACTTGGAATGTTTTTGAGTTTGGTTGGTGATAGGGATTTGAAACTGTTGATGGAAACCTTCGCAGACGATGTAATTTTTTTCCCCATTTAGACTGATGTTCATTTTCGGAATAAACATGACTTTTTCATTTCTTTCCTCCAGTTACTGGTTGATGTGCCTGCTTAAATCATCGATATCAATTCCAGCCTTCCCAAGACCAACCCAGGGATCTCTCCCGCCCCCCCATTGCAACAACTCATTTTTGATAACTTCGCCACCCTCACGCAGCGAGTCTTCTCCCGAAAGTCCAGAAAACATTCTGTCACGCAATGCATCGGAAACCCTTCTGGCCCAAAAATAAGAATAGTAACTGGCACCATAGCTGAACAAATGGGAGAATTGGGTTTGCCAATGTGTTCCCTCTGCGTATGGAATCACGTGAATTTCATTTTGCACGCTGCGCAGCATACGTGTAGTGTCGAAATTGACAGATTCCATTTGCTCTGCTACATGTGATTAGTTTCCATGGAGGACAAGGAGGAAAATTACCGGAGTGATACATCTGGTCCAAAACTGCCATCTTGATTTGCTTTTGCTTCTCGACGGATTCCAAAACGTCATGCCGAGCTCGAATATTCCGAATCATTTCGATCGGCACCTTTTCTCCCGTCGAGTAATGGGTGCCGATAGATGCTAGGACCTCGTCGTCTCGCGCAAATGACTGCAGAAAGTTTGACGGTACTTCAACAAAATCGAGTGCGCACCGGGTCCCAGATATATGCTGATAATCTGTGCGCGCCATCACACTGTGCATAACATGACCCATTTCGTGGAATAACGTCTCCACCTCGTTCAGCCCCAACAGACAAGGCACACCTGTAGATGCTGGCCGATCAAATTGGGTAACAAGAACTACGATCGGCAATTGATACAAGGTTGCCCGACCATCTTGAATGCGGACAACTTCACTATCCGGAGCACGCAAGCCGCTGCGCCGTTCACCACAGAACTCTTCATAGTCATCCACACGTCGGCTGCATCGAACAGTGAATTGCGCCGCGCCGTCAAATTTCGCTGCGCCGTCACCATCTGAACGGGCAAACAGGTCCAAGTAAACCACGCCTACCACACCCTCATCCTCATGCACGATATGAACCTTTCGCACGTCTGCATGCCATGTCTCTCCCGGAAGTGCAGTTGCGGGTTCCAGACGAAGACCGTACAGTCGTTGCAGTAGGGCACTGATTCCGGCAATTACCGTCCCAACGCTAAAATAAGCACGCAATGATCCGACCACGGCAGAAGCTGGCGTTGTATTTGCCACACTAGCGTTGAGAAACTGTGAGTAGAATAATTCGTCCCATGCCAAAATCTGAGAATTGTTTGTACGTCCGTGTGCACGCTTTATATCTTGCAATTTTCCGACTTCTGCGATCGCTAACGGCTTGTTTTCAGCGGACAATGCAGTTAGAAATCGCATAACAGTTTCTAGGAAACGCTTAGAAATGCCACAATAGTTGAAGGACAAACCAGGCGACCTAGCCATTTTATCGGAAAGCCATAATTGTGCATAACTGACTTTCCCCAAGAGCTTGGCCAGCTCTGCGCGCTTTCGAAGCATCTCTTCAACCGTCCAAAGGGCCTCCTCGTTCGAAGAATTCATTGCTAAATAAACAATACGGCGAACATCTTCATCTCTTGCAGTCTTCAAAATCATAGCAGGTATCACACTATTGTCGATTGGGATGATTGCTGTCTTCGATTGACCTTGTTTCGTCAGTTGCTTTACGAGCCGTTCGTCAACTCCGAGAAGCCGATTTCGACCATTCTCAACTTCCACAGATTCGCAAGAAAACTGCGAACACGCCCGCACGAATCTGTTTCCCAGGCTCTGAAAACACCAAAATTCGCTCACAACAATGTAGTATTCTTGCGTGCACTTACAAGGATATCGTCGCTGACTGCGACAAACTTCCGTCTGTCGTTTCCGCTCAGATGTATGCCACTCTTTTGAAAGTCCCGCATAAGAAGCTCTGCCACAGTCTTTGTCTGTTCGGACGGTTGTGGTTCGTTGACATACGTTACTCGATCCATTGCATCTTTGAGTGCCTGTCATTCCTTTTCAGAATACAACAACGCCATGGGGAATACCTGGTACAGCCCAACATCCGTATTCAGCTCGTTCATGAACGACGTTAACAAGGCGTTTGCTTCTGCAGCGTCGCGAACGACGTCCTTGGCTGGATGCACATTGAGTACAAGCTCCGTAACGTCCAGCACCGAGCACAGCTCGTCCGATAGCGCATCGAGCAGCTTGACCGTCGCCGTCAAAGACAATGGCGATGCAGCCACCCGAGCAGCAAGCCTCCGCGCGCGCTCGGCAGAAGCACGCGCCGCGGACGTCCACGGCGTTCGGGTTGGTGGCAGCGAATATCCAAACAGCCCAGCCGTTTCGCGCGCAAATGCGTGCGCACTCACCGGGGGTTTGTCGAAAAGTTGCTGCAAGTTGCGGTCGAGACGTGCCGCGGTGGCAGTAGACAGCGCTCGCCGCATTGCAAAAAAGGAAACACAATTATTTCATCATGGCGAGTCGAATTGGCGCAAGAGATATAAACACATGCATTTTATTTCAGTCGAGTTGGCTATAGAATTGTTATCATTTTACGCAGTAGTTTCTTGAGATAAATCCAGCTGAGCTGTGGACATTCGTGGTGATTCTTCCCAGGGCAGTCCATCTTCTTCCATTAGCCGAAATGCGCGCGAAGTTCGCTCAAACTCCCTTGGAACTCTCAAACCAACGTTCCCGCTCAAGTATAGTTCCGTTAGATTCTCCAGCTTCGAGAAATTTAACGGAACGAATCCAGTCAAATTGTTTCCATTAAGCTGAAGACAGCAGAGATTTCCTAGATTTCCAAGTTCCGGAGGACATAAGCCAACAAGCCTGTTTTTCCCCAAATACAAATCTTGAAGCTTCGAGAGATTTCCCAACTGATAAGGTATTGCACCGTATAAGTCGTTTTCTTCCGCAAAGAAAGCTTTCAGGTTTCGCAAATTTCCCAGCCGGGGCGGCAGAGGTCCTTCGAGTTTATTTCGCCCAAGGTCCAACTCAGTCAGACTTGTCAAGTAACCCAATTCCGCAGGGATGCTTCCAGTCAAGCAGTTCCGTCGAATGTATAATTGCTCCAATCGAAACAAGCGGCCGAGTTCGGTTGGTAACGGGCCGGTCAGCATATTGTTGGATAAACACATAACCCGCAAATGCTCAAGATCGCCGAATTCCGGCGGAATGTGACCAAACAACTCATTTGATTCCAGATGCAAAACTTCGAGATTCGAAAGTCGTGAGAGTTCGGGGGGAATTACTGACGCGAGTTGGTTGAAGCCGAGGTCGAGGGTGCGCAACGATGTACATGAAGCAAGATCGGTTGGGATTGCGCCAGTGAGATTGCACCTATTTGCGTATAGATGAACGAGAGATGTCAGACAGCAGATCTGTGGCGGTATCCAGTTGATGATGAAGTCTGTCTTTGACCAGACAATCTCAGTGCGCGAGCCGAGACGGGCGCGCACAAATGCGTCTTGGAAGTGCACGGGCAGTGCGAACCAGATGTGGTCAACGGCGATGGGCGGATGGCGCGCGATACACAGAAGGGCGCAGGTGTCAGTCGCGACGGCCGCGTTGAAGGCGCGGCACACACGGCGCATAGGCAGCAGCATTGGAGGCGGCAGCCAGGCCAAAGCATCGGCCAGTACGGCTGTAGGCACTGCCGTGAACGCTGTGGCAACGCTGTCACTGTCGGGGTCGGCGTCGCCTCCGATCGCCGGCATCGAAAGCTGAACAAACGACGATGCGAAACACCGTCCTCGTCCTCGGGGCGCGCGCCACGCCAAAGCTTGCCCTTGTGAAGCGCATCGTTGGCGCTAGCGATGACGCTACACAAGCAGCTGGTACAGAATCTGATGATGCTGTCATCGTCCCATGGACCTTACGAACGAAGTACTACTCCGTTGATCTGCGGATTTACATCGCTGACAGCGAGTGCACAACTGAACATCCTCTTGATTGGGCCCGCGAGCTCAAAGATGCTGTGGATGCGGTTGTTTTGGTCTTCGATTCAACCTCTAACGACGGCTTTAATTCCTTGCGGGAATGGGCCGTTCTCATTGAAAAGATTGAGGTTTGTTAAGCTGAAGAGCAACTTGGTCTCATACTTTCTTTCTCAGCCAGCCATTGCGCTGTGTGTGGATATGAATCCCGGTCCGCTGTCGTCTGCCTCCGAATCTGTTCTGGATAAATGTGCTGCATGGTGCGCTAACGTTGGGCTTGAGCTTATATGCCTGTCGGACACGAATGACGAAGGAGATGGCTCCCGCGATATTGTAGCGTTTCCTCGCGTCGTAGAAGCTTTGCAAGCACACATGTGGGATGGATTGCAAAGGGAAAAAGTTGACGCTGTTCCGGCAGGCCAAAAAGAGAGTCCCGAACCGAAGAAGGATCCGAAGCTTGCTGCTCTGGAGTTTGGAGATTCTGTTGATGATTACGACGACTTAGCTAGTCTGCTTTTGAAAGAATCACAATTTCAAGCTTTAAACAAAGAAAGCACTTCCGAAAATTTTGAGGGGGGCTTGCCATCGAAATCTGGTGACTATCAAGATATGCTGAGCGATCGCCTAGAAGAAGAATTCTTGGCGCAAATGCTCGAGAAGGACTTACTCGGTTCTGATGACGGGGAATTTGATTTCATGGGTAAGTTGAAATGCGTAGCATCCCAATTATCTGACCTAATTTTTCTTTCCGATTTTTCTCTACTGCCAAAGATGTTAAGAATGCAAATATGAAAGCATTGCGGGATTCTTTATTTGGAACTTTGGATGATGATGACTTCTTTGAAAGGGCAATAAGTCAAATCAAGGATTTGCGCAAAGGTGGATCCGCGATGAGCGAAAATCAGCGTCGAAGTATGGCACAAAATCTCGCATTAGCTCTGCTTTGTGAGGAGGGAGAAATATAGTGGAGTTAGTTCGGTTTTGTCAAAAGCACTTGCACAATCAAAACAAACACGAAAGCTGAAGAAATGGGGTCAACCATTTCAACTTCCTCCGCGGGTTTTCTTATCCGTCCTCAAATTGACCTAGCCATTGATCATATCGCCTCCTCCAGGTTTGATGGCTGAAGTGAATTTTTTCACGCTGAGAATTATTGCCTCAGTTCTCCTGACCTGACTCTTCTCGCTCCAGAAATCATTTTTTTAATACTTCTCTGGATACATCCACGCGACATTCTGATTTATCGCAGGGTGTGCAAAGCCTTTAACCACATCATGTTGTCCAAACACTTTGCGATCGCAAACCTGCGCCACCATCCGCAAAATACAATAGCAGCGCGCACTGTCTACTCCCACCGACCCAACGAGCTTGATCGTCTTTGGTTTATGTGGCCAAGAAACTATCAGGAGGCTTATGCTGAATCCTTGTCGCACCTTTCCGAAATAAGATGGTTTTATGTCTTTCATCAACGAACTCGCATTGGAATTCCAAATTCGGTCGGAATGTTCAAGGGTTTAAACAAATTAGAACTTGGAGTTTGCAAACTTGTGGGTGAAATTCCCGCGGAGATTGGGCATTTACAGGAACTGCGGATCCTGTCACTGTGTATGAATGATTTAACTGGACCGGTCCCGGAAGGTATCACAAAGTTGGTTAACCTGACCAGCATAGAATTAAACTGCAACAAACTGACTGGGAACATCCCAAAAGGAATTGGGAACTTAAAGTAAGTGACGTTTGATACGATTTGAGAGTTTGAGGCTGCCTCCCAGACATCTGAAGAACCTAGACTTGCACAAGAATGAACTTACAGGCCCAATTCCTAAAGGAATTTTCGGAGTGAAAGGACTCTCTGAACTCAGGCTAAACGACAATAAGCTGACTGGACCAATTCCGTCCTTCGTACCGACGCCACTTCATTTCCTGATACATCTTAATCTCGCATCCAACGCGTTGTCTGGCCCGATTCCAGACTCCCTTGCACTTATGCCGAACCTGGCACTGCTTATTCTAAACGACAACAACCTCTCTGGTCCGATTCCCGCATCACTCGGCACACTACACAACCTTGACACGCTCGCATTGCATCGCAACCGTCTCACTGGTGAAATCCCGCAGGAGCTTGGTTCGATCCGTGCTTTACGCCACCTGAACCTTTCGCACAATGCCCTAGTTGGCACAATTGCAGACGGCTTGTGCAACGCCGTCAACTTACGTCTGATCGATGTGTCGGATAACAACCTTTCAGGACGCATCCCTGCAGGTTTCGGAACTGCACTGCGGTTGCATAAGCTGCGTGTTGCACATAACAGGCTGTCCGGGCCTGTACCGAAGGGACTTCGACGTGCTATGAGATTGTACGACCGGATGTGGATGGGATCGAAGAAGCTGAAGAAAAATCTCGTTTTGTAAAAGACAAACAACTGAACCCACTGCGACTTGGCCTGGGGTTATCAATATGCTGAAAATAAAATTCGCAATCCATGTATCCACAAAATCTGGACAGATATTGTGCCAACTTTCAAAAATATACATTTATTTTCGCAGCACCAAATCTTTCAACCACGCAACTATTCCTCCAGAATCACCTTTAACTTTCCGTAATTCCTCATCTATTCCATCAACCCTAGTTGAGAATGCTCGAACGCCTTCTTCAGTTTCTGCTACTCTTCCATCAAGTAGTCCGATGGCATATTTCAGTTTCATGTTCATTGTGTACAATGAATCAATTTGCTCCAAGGCAATTTTTTGGTCGCTTCCTAACTTCCTCAAGTTTTCGGAAAGTTGCTCTTTGTGTGCCACTCGAGTGGAAACGTTCACCACTATTCGGTTCTTCGCGTCCGCAGTCAGTTTCTCCAGATCCAGAATAGAGACACCAGATTCTCGCCCAATCGAGGTATCATTTGCCGGCTTTACGATTGTAGATATTCTTGCGCAGGTTTCATTTAATATTTCAATTTCTGACAACGACTTAGGGGACAGCTTAAGCGTGCTCGCATTCGGATTTGACAGAAGCGAATTCAGCCGGTTCGTTATAGAAACTGCCAGCTCCGGAGCTGTTGCAAATTTCTTATCTTGGGTTTCTGCCGCTTCGGCCTCAGTTAGGTCCTGCTCGTTTTCGAAACCTACTGAGAAACTCAGTTTCTAAAAGTCAAACACAATTTTACCATCATCAGATTTAACCCGAGCACTTGGTTCATCAGCCAAATGTTCGACATCTGCTGATTTTTTCCGTGGCGTTATTAAATGGGGATCTGTAAGAGCCGAAAAAACGAGTTGTGACGAATGCTTTGATCGCGGTATGCCCAACCCGACCCCCCTCATGGTACTTAGGCCAGTTTCACTCATGCTCCGCTTTAGCGAAGAGGGCAAAATGCCAAAGAGCAATTGGTCGGCGCCATTTTCTCTGAAGGAATGAACGCTCGCACTCCGATGAGATATTCGAACACTCACGTCTCCGACAGACAGGGATCGGTGTCTGCGATACAATTCCTCAGACTTGTGTTGCTCGTCGCTTTTTGCGTGAATGATTTCCACCCCATACGGAAGTCCATGAGCTGACTCGATACTGCCTCGACGGGCGCCAACCACCGCAACAACTGTATTTCCAAGCCGTTTAACGTTCCTCCCAATATTCTTGATCCCTTCAATAATCTTTTGCCTTGGGATCCCATGACCGCCACTTTGGTTGCCAAGAACAGGTAGGGTTCCTTCTTCAACTTCGTGATCCTGCTCACCGAAGCCATGACGAGAAAACTCCTCATTGCCTTGCCCTCGGTGAGATTGCTGCCGTGAATTCAATGAATTAACAGAGCTTGTGGGCATCAACGGTGACAGTCTTGAATTTGGTGCCTTTGGTTGTTTGAGTGACAAAGAAGCGCTTGACGCCTTCGAAGAAATGTTTTGAATCAGGTCTGGAGTCGCTATGGCCGATGCATTGGACGGAACTCGCTCCGTCGCCGGTTGCGGTGATGCAGCGCGATTTGAGGACATCACAATTCCAGAGCCCGAAATGTATTCAACTGTCTTCCGCGATTTAATTTCGCGTTTTGCAGGAGCCGCGGTAGTGGAAACCACTCTTGATGGAGAAATATTCCTCTTTTTCATCAAGTCTCTTGGTTTGCTGCCTGCTTGAAGTCGTTCCATTTTTGCCCGGTTTGATGCATCAACAGCGTCATGAACTTCTTCCACTCTTTTTGCCACATCCACATAGAATGGAATTGTTAATTCTTCCGGGTTTGGAAAATCTTTCAGCCTTCGCTTGGAATTTCCTGTGCTACTCATTCCACCAGCATCGGACGACTCAATTCCAGACCCACGAATGCCCCGCATCGTTTGCTGGCCCAAAAGAAGCAACTGATTCGTTTCCAAATTCGCTCCACCTGAGCAGAAAAATTAACTCAAACAAAGCTGTCAAAGCAGTACCGAACCATCCGTAACTTTGCTCCCTGAATCGCGAACAAGGCTGTTCAATTTAGCTCTGGTCGTTTCGTCCAGAACACCATTAATTCTCAATCCCGCCGCTTTCTGAAATTCCTTGATGCACCGCTCAAAATCTCTCCAATCCGCAAACTGGAGCGCCCCCAAAGAATTCGACGTCGTCGGTACTGCTATAGGAACAAATCCAAGAAGTGCCAAATTTTGCCTGAACAAGATCGCTGTTTTCACAAGCGCCTGTATGAGGGCTGAATGAAGAATTGATGACTCTGATAGTGCTTGCAGTGATTGAGAGTCGAATGGGCCAAACTCTTGAAAGCAAGGGATTCATCTCTACAATCACAAATCACTATTATACCTGACACAAATTCCGTCATTCCTCGACGTGTAGTGTCGCAAATGACACCATCAAACCAAAAATCATCATCGATAGATGTGGTCGCAGCATGATTCAGAGGGTACAGACCCAATAACCGCAGGTTTCTTTGAATAACTTTAACAAGAGTCCGTACGTAGTCTCCAATATTCGAGCTGCTGATGTTGGAAAATCCCATGAGCTGCCGAAACTTTTCCCTCACCGCTTCTGACGGTGGATCAGCAGAAAGAGTCATTGTTGCAGAGCAGCAACCGAGACGCTGAAGAGAAATATTAAGCGATATGGCGTCCAGTTGCGAGTCAACGGCGGTTCGAACATCTTCCGGTCGCAGTGGCAAACTCAAGCGGACACAGTTACTTTTTCGAACATCTCGGTCACATGTAAACACAAAGAACCCGGCATCAGTCAGGCGCGGTTGTTGCGCCGTTGCTTCGAAATGCGCGAAAGTGCGTCGAAGAATGTTCAGCCCACGGGATCCAAGTTGGGCTGATCCAGCTGTTGGCAAACGTAGCACTCCCAACGCAACACCGGTATCTTGGTTCCCTATTTCGGATTCAGCAGCTTCTTCCTCGACGATGAATGTTTTGAAGAGAACGTTTCGATCTGTCAACCATCCGACGTCTGCAAAGAAAGACAGCCGATCTCCGCGCAAGCCCTTTACGGACGCACAGTAATCTATGCCTGTGCCATCGCCGAGATGCTGAGCCAGCTTGTGCAGTGCACGGTGCTCCGCCGATCCGAATCTCTGGTGGGTCGGAGTTTCCATTCGAGAATTTTCTCATTGTATGACAAAGTTCACCCAAGAAAGGATCGCCGTTTTGGAAACACGCGCATAGACATAGGCCTAACGCGCCCTAGAAACGGAGTCTGCCCACTACTCTGACCACGCGACCGCACTTCGTCCTCACGGGTTGGTGACGACACAAGACCTTGCCCCCCAACGGCATGAGAATTAAAATCCACGTTTTCGTCGTCAGACTCATCTGTGCGCTCTGGATCCGAGAATTCCTCCTCGTCATCACTATGCAGCAAATCCAATGATCTCCTTTGCAACAAATGTGAAGGTGCACTGCGACCATATTGAGGGCTTGTTATCCGGACAATGCGCGGTATCGCTGCACTACGAGGGTGTGTGGGTAGCACTCCGGACAGACGTCCCGCAGCTGCAGAACTACCAACGTCAACATCTCCGTCATTTGATATTGCGCCGACTCCCCATTCCCTCTTGATTCTGGCTTTCACTTCGTATCGACCCATGCGATTCTCAATGAGACCCACAGTGACGATCCACTCGTTCAAGAGGCGCTCACTCACTAAAGACCCGAGATTCGTCACTGCAGCAATACCAAAGAAAACAAACCAAACAAAGAGACTGCGAGTCAACGGTGTTTTGGGACTTAAATCTCCAAATCCGATCGTCGTCAGTGCAATGAATGTAAAATAAAATCCATCCTGCGTAAACTGTTATTTTATGTGTCTGACGAATAATCTTACCCAAACCGACCATCCCTCGAAGTAAGCAAAGAATAGCGCAAAGACAAGCATCATTGCGAGAACCAATAAAAATGCACGCAGAATTTGCATTTCAAATACTTCGCGAGTTGTACGAACAACCAATTGTCGACGAATTTGCATGTCGCCCATTAGTGTGAGTTTAGGAAATGCCCCTTTTCGCGTTAAGGTCATTGCTCTGGCTGGTTGTCGCGCGCTAAATGGAATCCCTACTGAGGATGTATTTGCTGAAGCTGGGGGTGTGCTAGTGCAGTGATGGTCTGATAAGACACCCTGGTTTGACGGTATAGAAGTGTTGAAGGACGAGGATCGTTGCATACGATCCCTCTCCCAAACAGAATTTGATGAAGATGAAACAGATTCAATGTCTTCGTCCGGATGGTGCTCTTTCTGCATCCCAAACCGTTGGGAGAAGGTGTCTGCAAGTCTTAATGTGAATGTCTCAAGCAAAACTTGACGAACTGCGTATATATTGAATCCGAGAATGCCCAATCCAATTGGGGCGTATAATAACAGGAAAATCTTTCCTCCGAAGCTTTGCGGTGCTAAATCACCAAAACCAATCGATGTTGCGACGACGATTGAAAAGTAAATCCCCTCATTCAGGCTCCACTCTTCCAAAAGAGAATATATGTATCCACTGATGACCAGAAATGAAAAAAGCAGTATCAGTAAGATTGTCAGCTGCCTTTGGTTTGGAGATAGCGAGTTCATGGTGTAAACGTAAGCTTGATGCTGGTTTGAATTAACCTGCAACTCGAGGTTGCAGAAAAACGACGCCGAAAGTGCACATATCGCTGACAGAAAAGTGAAGAAGATTCCATCGTTGGTGAATGGGGAAAGCGCTTCTGTTTGGGGTAGCACCATGACGATGCAATACTCGATCACGACAGCCATATTAATAAGTCCTGAGTTCAAATACCGAGACGTCATTCGCGTTTTGCCAAAGAATGAAGCAACCTTGAATCAAAGACCCAGCAATAATCAGACGAGTCGACCACTTAATTTTCTTCTCTATCTGCCAGCACAAGAAACTTTGAGCCCAGTAAACAAGTTCGCCATACCATGCGAAGCAAGTCTGATACAGTTGCAATCAAACCGAACCCCAGGGCTACAGAGGTGGCAATCAGCTGCCAATGTCTTTTGACAGACGACACCGACTCTAAACTACTAAGCGGGACAGTTAAACTTTGAATATTGAGGAAAGCGGCTGATGGCACGAGAATCGCCATGAGGAGGGGGGCCCGGTCCGTTTTGGGTGCGGAGGTATGAGGCATCTCCGCCGCCAAAAATCGAAGAAAAAGAATGGAACAACCTGTCACCGTTGCGATTCGCGTGAGTAAGGGGCGCGCTTGTCTGCTTGCACACAACTCCAAAATCAGGTGCGGCCGCCTGTCGTGTTGTCTCAGCAGTATTCAGGAAGGGCGAAGGAGCAAAAGCTGAGCCTCAAGATAATTTCAAGCAGCTCCGTTTGTTTGTCGCGAGAAGATACTCAGTCAAACGCCTCACCGTATCCATCGAATTCAAAGAAAACATTCACTTTTGACAAAATCCATCCATCCGAATCGTCTCAAAAAGAACTTTATGACATTTCATGCGCGAACCTGGTTGAACAATTTGTCGATGGCTTTAACGTCACCATCTTCGCATATGGTCAAACGTCTTCAGGAAAAACCTTTACCATGGGAAGCAATAACAGCGCGAATACACCCGCGGATGAATTCGGAATTATTCCTCGCGTTGTTTTTCAGATAATGGATATTATTTCGGTAATCCCACCACAACATAAGAAAGCTAACGCACACCAGAGCAAGCAAAAGTTGGACAACAACGTTTCATTCTCTATGAAGTGCACGTTTCTTGAAATCTACCAAGAGCAAGTACGCGATCTGCTCATGCCTGGTGCCGACCCAAAAGATATCACAATCAGAGAAGACAGGAATGGATCAATTTTGGTTTCTGGTGTTCACGAAGAAATGATCGCGACCACAGATGATTTATTCAGGTCGAAAACAGCTGATCACACGTCAAATTAATATGAGTACTGCTTAGATGCTTGGAGATCGGAATTATGGAGCGCACAACGGGAGATACAAAAATGCACAGTTCGTCGTCCCGATCTCACGGGATATTCACGCTTTCTCTTGAACAGAGACTCAACACATCCCGAATAGTGGGGTCGAAAGCAGATGAGGAGGCAATTTCTTCCGATTGTGCATCTTCATCAAATCGAATGTTGCGGTGCTCGAAACTGCATTTAGTTGATCTGGCAGGTGAAGCGGAAATTTTTTCAGTGCTTTCTTCTTTAATAAGCACAAAGGCTCTGAGAGAGTGAAACGAACTGGTGCCGAAGGAGTGAGACTCAAGGAATCAGTCAAAATAAATTCGGGGCTTCTTGCGCTGGGCAATGTTATCAGCATTCTTGGCGAAATGCACGAAACGTCAGCAAACAGTGCCTCACCTCACGTTATCTCTCATGTACCGTACCGCGATTCGAAGCTTACGAGGTAAACATACATATTGTTATTTTAAAAAAAACCCCCCGACTGTTGCACAAAGATTGCTTCAAAACTCCCTAGGAGGGAATGCGAAGACTCTTATGCTAGCTTGCGTCAGTCCGTGCGAAGAAGACTATGAAGAAACGTTGAATACTTTGAAGTAATGTTCCGTTGCATTCGAATAATCTAATAAACAGCAGATACGCAGAACGAGCAAGAAAAATTCAGAACAAACCCGTAATAAACACAATCGATTACCAGGTTTGTGTTGAGAGTACATTCGTTTTGAATTATTGTTGTTCCAAGGCCGTCAAGCTCGCATCGATGCAGGAACGCATTGATTTCTTAGAGGCTCAAATCAGGAAGTCAGAAGAAGCAGCTTCAATGAACGGATCGCGACCAAGCACAACGACTACAAATTTCACCTCTCCGACAGCGTTTGCCGACATGGACAACGAGAAGTTAATTTCATATTTAGTAGATGAGCTCAAAAATCGAACGATTCGAGGAACAAGTGCGCCCCCGAATACTGCTTATCGATTTGTTTATTAGCCGTGTAGATGCGATTCGTGCAATGCAAGAGGCCCAGATTGAGAGTGTAACCCATTTGAAAAAAATTGAGGAATTACAAGAAGAACTCAAGGTGCGTTTTATAATCAGTATTAAAAGCTAATTTCTTCATAGGAAAAAGAAAATCAAATAGCTGAAAATTCTTTTCGACTTTTAGAAGATTTTCAAATGTTTTTGGATGTTATTGAAGTGTCTATCCGGAAATCAGGAGAAAATTCCATCCTGAATCAGCTGCCAAACTACCTTAAAGAAACCACTTGGAATCGATTTCTGCAGATTTCACGACTTCATCGACCGGATATCCTTCTCGAGCTGTAAGTCCTTCCGAAATATTTCAGGCTAACTCTCTTCGTCTGATCAGGGACCAAACCGAGACCTTATCTGAAAACTCGAGGTTTCCAGTGATATCAACCAAGAATGTACTCAAAATTTTGAAAGTATTTGACTAACAGTAATGCAGATACCAAACAGCAATATAAGAGTCGCTTCTGCCGTGGAACCTCGTGCAAAAAGGAGAAGTGCAAAAATGTATCTAGCTATCTTTCGGGTTATTTTTTGAATTTTTCTCCTGTCAGGACATTTTTCGGTGTTTCAAAGGCAGAAAACGGCTCCAATTCCGAAGAAGTTGCCAAAGTAGAACTAGCCTTAGAAAAAAGTAAATTTACTACAGTTCGGCTGCAGGAAGAGCTGGAAAATTTAAACGAAGAACGGAGGATTCAAGATGAAATGCTTAATATCAAGAGCATTCAAATAGAGTCTCTTCAACAAAAAATAGATCACTTTGAAGCATTGGAAAAGGCTCGCGATCGCGTAAAGGCAGAACTATGCGATGTCTCATTGCAAACTGACGACAAATCAAGACCATTTGCAAGCCTTTCAACCAGTGAACTGATAAAAAAACTGACTTCGAGAGACATATCATTGGCTGCAGAAGAAGGTGGACACATTCAGGTTTGCACTGTTTTATAAAGATGTTCACAGTCACAACAACGGATTGATGGTAAAGAACAGCGCGAAGAATCGTCGAATGAACAATATTTTGTTCACCAGTCTGTGGCCAGCCTCGAATCCGATGGCGACACCGACAGTGCAATTGACGAGACTGCCCCACAGCAAACAAATAAGCAACTGCTAGCAGACTTACACAGTGCCATGAAAGCGAAGGCAGATCTTCAAAGAGAATTAACAGTCAAGAACAGAGAGTAAGTCCGAATTTGATGGATTTTCATTGAGAAGCAGCAGAACGGAAAAGCTGAAACATTCACATGCCGAAAAGCTTATTAGAATGGAAAAGGATATTGAAGCATTGAATCGTGATCTGCTAAGAGCCCAAGCCGAGGTTTCAGAGGCACTCGGGGCGAAGGAAAAAATCCGAGACGAAAGCGAAAAGAAAATTAAATCACTGGAGATGCATGTGGGTACACATCAGAACTAACCATTGGAGCATTAAGTATACTGCCAGTTGACCAAATTAAAATCGCGATTGAAAGATCTTGAAAAAATCTCGAAAGACAAAGAAGTTGCTGAGAGAAAAGTTTCGGAAAACCAGTTAGAAATCGACAAATTAAATTCTGCATTATCCAACTATAAGAGAAAAGCAAAAGACGGTTGATAGATATGTTCATAAACGTTTTCGCTGATATTTTCTTCAGAGTCGGAAAGAGTCTCTGACTTGGAGTCACGAAAGATGAAAGATACTTCTGCACTGACGCGGGCGAGGGATGAGGACGCGAAGAAAATTAGGCAATTGGAAACGGCTATCGAAAACTTCCGGAAAAAACTTGACCGAAAAGAGGAAGAATGCACAGCTTTAGTTAAAAAGCTAAAGGATGGAATCGCGATAGATCGTGTGAATAAGACTTCGAAGCAAAAACCGGTCGCGAAAAGTTCGGCAAACGACCAGATGACCTCTGAAGTACAAAATAGCGACTACGGTGTCAATCCTCCTGGAGGAATTTCAGCAAAATTCTGTTCAATTAGTGATCAGGCAGCCCAAATTGAACGATACAGAGAATACCATGCCATTTCATTAAAAATACGCGACATTAAAAACCGCATTGATAAATTTAGCTTGGCAATTTTGCAAGAAGACGAAGCAGATGCGGAAGAATCGAAGGTGACCGAGCCTACGGCTTCTATTGTTGACGCTTTTACAGAGTAAGAGCCAAACTTTGAAACAAGATCGCAGACTTCTTGGGCGTGAGCTCGTAGAACTGCGACATCAGCGAAATGAAATTGAAAGTTAGTGCCCTTGTATTGACTGCTGTCTTATTCTGCCCAGAACTTTTGGAACAGCCTGACCGCGAATTTCACACGGAAACTGAAAAGGAAGAGAGTCTATCAAAGCGACTAAATGACCCGCTCGAAAGCGAACTGAGAAGTAAACTTTCCCCGGCCGCCAAAGTTTGCCCAGAAGAAGACAGGTTTGAAATCATTGAATAACTTATCCAACTTATATCATGTGAAGACTACAGTGTCAAACTCACGGTGAAATTCTCGAGATCGCACGAGCAGCATTATGAGGGTGGAAGACTTTTGAACGACAATTTTTGTTTTTTTCCCCTTTTTTTGTTGCAATGGCGAAGCGATCGAAGAGTGAGGCCCGCTCGTCTTCCGTTCAGCACGCAAGTTCAGCGGCGCCCAGCGAATGGCCATCCAAAAAGCGCAAAGTCGAAGTGACAATACCAAAGGAGACAGCGCAAGCTGGTTATCCTGTTCCAGTGGGCAGGTCAGCCGCACTTAGCAAAAAATCAAAATTGCTTTTGGTAAGCGCAGCCCCAATGAAGTTTCTTCACGGGCTGTACATAGGCGATTCAAAAGAGCAAGCAACTTCCTTTGAAAAATGAACAACAAAAAAAACTCCTGTCTATTGCTACAACCAGAAGTACCACTTCGACATCGAAACAACGAACCAATGATGTCGCGTTGACAGATTTACAGTCGAAAATGAAGAAGACTCTCGCTGGTGGTCGATTTCGAATGATAAATGAGACTCTGTATACTGCCAAAAGCGATGTTGCTCTCAAGCTGTTTCGCAAAGAGCCCAAGACGTTCTATATTGTGAGTGAGAACAACAGAATTTTAAGGATTTACGGAGATACAGTATCACGAGGGCTTTCGCGAGCAGGTTAAAAGCTGGCCTTCAAATCCGGTGAATATTTTCATCGAAAGCTTGATGAACACCATCTCCAAAAACGATGGCAGCAGGCCAACTATCGTCGTGGATATGGGGTGTGGAGAAGCTGTCCTGGCCCAAAAATTAATGGCACTCAACACTGCGTCGCAAAAGAAGTTTGAGGTCCATTCCTTTGATTTGGCCAGCCCGAACGAATATGTGGTTGCGTGCGACATAAGGAGTGTACCTCTCAAAAGCTGTTACGCTGATGTGGTTATTTTCTCTTTGAGTCTGATGGGGACAAATTTCATGGAGTTTCTTGCTGAGGGACATCGAATCCTTAAAGTTGGGGGCCAGCTGAGAATTGCCGAAGTAGTCAGTCGTTTCCCCGACATTGAGAAGTTTATTTTTGTGCTCTGTGAACTGGGGTTCAAGCTGCTCAAAAAAGTTAGTCTGATAGCACAAAGTCTGCTCATCGCCTCCTTCATCCAGGACACGAGCAACAAAATGTTTGCTTTATTCGATTTCGAAAAGATCAACTTGTCTTCTAATTCGAAAAAGAGGAAAACTGCTGGCGAACAACTTCTCACTCCTTGCTTGTATAAGAGGAGGTGACGCTTTGCACCGACAGTAAAAATTGAGCAATACGAGCAACAGCAATTACAGCAGTTTCCTTTTCCAAATGCAAATGATGTGTTCCATTTTCGATCCAAGTCACAGAAGATTCTCCTGTTCTATCGGACAAAATTGCAATTCGCTGCTTCAGAAGGGCGTCGTCTGGACTTAAAATTGAAGAAGACGACCCGAAAAGAAAAAGAGCCCTGCATGTTATTTTTCGTAGAATCGCTTCAATGCTTTCGTGATCCCAACGGAAGACGTGTCGGAGATACAAACGTTTGTCAAACGACCACGAAAATTTCCCTTCCGCAGTGGACACTAGACCGCGCTCACAAAGAGTCATCGCAGCTTCGAATGACACCGTTGTTGCTCCATTCATTCTAACTTTAGCCGCTTCTTCTGCTGATGAGTAAGTCGAGCGCTCCTGCTGCGATTTGTCGGTAGTAAAACTCCGTCTGCGACTGATAAATGTTCGCAAAGCACTCGCATCGTCCTTAACGTCACCGAGTCGATTCACATAACCCACGCTCTCGATGATGACCAGATTTTCCAACATCTCTGGATAAATCCCGGCAAACAGCAACGCAATGTGCCCACCCATACTGTGTCCAATCAAAGTGAACTTTGGCCACTTTAAGCTTACTGAAACATCTAAAACGGCGAGAGCGTAGTCCCAAGGAAAGTATGTTCCTTCGAGACCGAAATGTTCCGATTTCCCGTGTCCAGGAAGGTCAATAGAAATGAACGTCGCAGATATTCCAGCAGCCTCCGCGCACGAAATCAATCTTGGCGCCACTTGATTATAAGTGTTTGCATTGTCGAGCTGCTGGCTTGTTGAAAACCACATTCCCCAAAAGGACACGTACTTACCCAACCATGAACGGCAAGAATACGGACACACGTGTTACTGCAGCCGGATCCATTGGTTGAATCGGATGTCGAATACTCTTTTCCGCTGATTCGTCGACCGTTCGATGCCGCGAACTCTACGTCCATTTTTTTGGAAATGGCGCGACAGTTCGAAGAGAAATTATTTCGCTATTGGTAAGCTGCTGACATGCTGCACTGGCTTCGTACACTTTGAAGTTGTTTTCCTGCTTTTATCTGCAGAAGCTTTTTTATAAAGTTGTCGGTCCAAATGTTTTCTGAACTTTATTCTTATTTTTTTCTAGTGTTGCTCGGACGGCAGCTTGCTGCCTTTGTGATGATGGTTATCTGACATAACACTGACAGTAGCACGATGTCAAAACGTGCGTAACATCGCCGTTTAGGGTGATCACCGTCGGTGATATTTACATCACCGAAACCACATGACTAGTTTCCTCGGCAATAAGGCATTGAGCAGCAATCGGTTTCACCTGATATAATTCTGCACAGAATGCTTGTTCTTCTTTTTGCTGCGACCGCGTACGCCGCATGCTCGGCGTTATACGGGCAGTGTGGCGGACAAACCTGGACGGGTCCAACATGTTGCGACACTGGATCGGTATGCAGTTACTCTAATCCATACTATTCGCAATGCGTTGTGGGGACTGCGTCAAGCTCTGGCATTTCAAGGTCTTCGACGACAAAAGCAACAACAGCCTCTGCAACATCGCTTGGAACAGCAGCAACAGTCTCCAGCTTGGTTTCCAACACCACCGTGAAAGCTTCCACCACTACCAGCACTACCACCACCACCACTACCACCAGCACTACCAGCACCACCACTACTACCACCTTTTCCATCACCGTGCTTTCTACTGTAACATCAACGACATCGGCTGCAGCCGCCACCACGTCACCGACCGTTAATAGTCCATTACGCTACTTGGCACCACTTCGTGGTCGTTATTTTGGTTGCGCTGTCGACCAGCAAGACATATCAAATTCGAGTTTGGCAGCACTGGCTGGAGCTCAGTGCGGTTTGACAACCCCAGGAAACGAAATGAAATGGGATGCGACAGAACAGACGCAGGGTGTATTCAACTACTCAGCAGCGGAAATCATTATGAACTTTGCCGAAAAGTATAACATGTCTGTTCGAGGTCATAATCTCGTCTGGTATAGTCAAATTCCCACTTGGGTGAGCGCAGGAAACTGGACAAATGCAACCCTCACAGAGGCAATGGTCAATCACATTACAAATGTTGTGACGTACTTCAAAGGCCGTGTCATTCATTGGGACGTCGTGAATGAACCGTTCTTTGACAATGGAACATTCAGAACAAATGTATTTTACAATAACATTGGTGAGGATTACATTCGTATCGCATTCAATGCAGCACGAAGTGCCGATCCGAACGTGAAACTTTATATGTAAGTGAACTTTAGCGCCGTCTTACGCTGGACTCAGCAACTGTTCTCAGCAACGATTACAACTTGGAAAATGCTCCCAAATATACAGCCATGGTGAATTTGGTAAGCAAGCTACGGTCGCAAGGTGTTCCCATTGATGGAATCGGAACTCAAATGCATTTGATTGTTGGGGCAGTCCCGGCTGCAACGATCAAATACTCTTTTGGAAACCTTACTTCCACTGGGGCAGAGCTTGCTATAACCGAGCTGGACATTCGTACAAGTACACCCATCACAACAACAAACGCAGACCAGCAAGCAGCTGATTACGCCACGGTTGTTAACGCTTGTTTGGCAAACTCAAACTGCGTTGGTGTGGAGACATGGGGGATATCTGATGGCTTTTCCTGGATTCCTTCAGTCTTTTCAGGATACGGCGCAGCATTGCCGTATGACGAGAACTTCCAGCCGAAGCTGGCAAGAACCGCGATTGCTGGTGCTTTTCTTGGATTGGCTGAGGAATCCGGCGGTTGTGCGAGCTTGTACGGACAATGCGGTGGCTCGTCTTACACGGGACCAACTTGCTGCACGATTGGCTCAGTTTGTCAAGTACAGAGCACGTATTGGTCTCAATGCGTTCTTGCGTAGATATAAAATTTATAACTCTCAGTCTGGTTACACCAGGCGGCGCACGTTTGCACCACGGTATTCACCAGCATAATCACCAAAGCCTCCCATTGCAGAACCAGTGAAAATCTTTCTGGATTGTTCGAACATTACACGTCCGATTGATCCCTTTGGATGTCTGACGTCCCTAGCCATGTACGCACCGTAAGCTGTTCCAACAATATATGCGCATTCCTCCATAGAATCCCAGAGCTGCTTTTCAGCGGTGGAAAAAAGCTTTGCGCCCGATTGCGACACACAATACTCGGCTATAGTGTGTCTCACTGTTGCAGGTTTGTTGAACTTGTCCTGTTGCCATTGTTCCAACCGGAACAGTTGCTCTTCACCTAATTCTGCCGAATCTGAAATCCACTCGAATCTGGTGGAAGTTTCATTTGGAATGAACATTTGCACCAATCCTTTCTTGGGTAGCTGACGCTTGAACGGATTCAAGAAGTGGGCGTACATCCTGTTGCCCTCCCTCTCACCAAGGTCTAAGAATGCAGGATACGGCGGAACTTGAACTGGGGTCGTACCAAAGCCTCGTCCTCCGCTAATTCGGAAGTACCCGGTTCTGCCGATGTTCGAAAGATCCGGCGGATCTTGGCAGAATGTGAAGGAGTAATAGAACTCGTTCAAGCCGTCAGGATCGTAGTTTTGGCCATATGGTAGAATTTTGAAGGTGCGAAGCGGTGCTGATGAATCCTGGTCAATCGTGAACAGCGCAGATTGGAACTCGTGCAATTCGCTGGTAGACACTGTGATGACAATGCTGTCGCCCACCCTCTCCGGCTTGGAGAAGTACAGGGCATTGAATTCGTTACTGTGCCAGTATTGTGGTGGCTCGACAGGCGTTGACATACGGCTTCACTTTTGATTGAAATACAAAATGGTTGCACAGTTGAACTTTGATTAATCGGGTGATTGATTGATTAATTGATTGATTGACTGAATACAACTTTCGCAAGCGCAGGCGCCTGCGTCAAAAGCGGTGAGACATCTGTCTCGTTGGAGCGCGGTACACTCGACGGAGGAGTCCACAGCCCCCACAATCGTGTAATGCATTTCTCTCGATGAAGCGCAAATCGTCCAGCCCGCAGTCCCGTCCGTCTGCATCCTTCCCTACACCGACATCCACCACCGGGCCCACATTGACAGCAGCTTTCACTGTGACTCATTCAGATGACGGCCGGCGGATCTCGCATAATATTGTCCTGCCTGTTGACCCCGACGTACCGTTGTCGGCTTCTATCGCCAGATTCCACCACGCAATAAACAGCCAACTATCTGCAATTCTGAACAATGACAGTTCCGGAAATGCTGCTCTTGATCCTGAACTAGAAGAGCCAGACTCCGAGTAAGAAGCGTGTAGCCAAAACTGAAGCTCCAGGAGGGAAACATATTACAGAAGGACGATTTTTTTTTTCATAAACGAATCAATCGTTTCAGATTTATTTTGGTTTCAGTTAATACTTTGTGTAACTTTGTTGAATCTATCTGGATTCGAGCGAACGTTTTGTATCCGTGCACGGATATCACTCAGGATGGTATTCAATGCAGAAGCGCGTGGACGGGGTGGGATCAAACCTGATAGAAGTGAACTGAGACACAAAACACACAGAAAAAGGTTACCAAGCAACTGTCCCTCTATCGCATCGAGAAGCAGGGGAAATGCTTCACTGAGAGCAGCAACACACGAACAAACCCGCAAAAGAACAGAAAATTTGTCCCGGTCGCCAACTGTCGCGGCTAGTTCATCTAATTTCGATATTTCGCTGAGCATGACCCTCATATGAGGCAGCACTGCTTTGACAGCAAGAACATGACTGCGATCCGAAAAATTGAATTAATACCATATCATATTCAATTCAAAAAACCTGTTCGGGATAGGGTATTTTCGAAAAAGCTTGACAGCAAGCTCCACGCCGAAACCTTGCTTTTTCACAGACGGTTGCGCTAAAAGCTCCGGGATAAATTCGAAGCAAACATCTTAATTGATCATTGTCAAAGGAGAACTCCAATCGCTGTACACATACGCATGGACGGAATACCCTCCACAGTGATGTCGATCAATTCCTCATTATAACCTTGAAAATGCAAAAGCTTGACCAACTTCACGGATGACACGAACATTTGATGCAAGAACGAACAGATAGTCTTATTTATCTGGATGTCTGACATTGTCCAATAAATGAATGAAGCGAGATTTACTTTGTGCGCAAACCGAGAGCTGTTACAGGATTTGAAATACATAATTCAAGCAGAGCTTGAATCGCTCCAGTTTCTTGCAAATCGAGCATACAATTCAGGTGAACTTCTTGCAGGTTTGATTTCTGCGTCAGCACGTAAACTTAGGTTCTGAACAAGCCCCTTTGCTTCAAACCTTGCTCGCAGCAACTTCCATTGTAAATACATGCGAGTAATAATGCCTTGAGGCTGACAAAAAGCACTCAAGAATCTGGGGAAAAAATTAGACATGAAATCCGAACACAAGAAAACCTCCAAGAAAACTGACAAAACATCTGGTATTTGAAACAATCGTAAATCACAAGTGAACAAAGTTAGAGGGCGTTGAACAAGTGATGAATAGGACAAATTTGAGCTGGAAGCAAATTTTAGGCAACAAAATCCGATTATTCAGACCTTTTCGGCATCCAACATTTTACTGTAGCAACCCACAATTCACAAGGAAAGATGCCGTTTAAGGAATGGAACGATTTCGCGAAAAGAGGCAAGATGGCGCTGTCAGGTCTGATTTCCGGATCACAAAAAAAATATCTTCAGAAGAAACAGAGTATGCTCAACTGACACTCCAGCACGAACGGAAAGACATTGGAAACAATGCAGTCCATGAATTCTGCCATTCTCGCAGGCTCCATGGCACAGAGATATTCCAAACCTGGTTGAAAAACTATTGTAACAGAGAGAAATTTCGTGTCGCAAAACTAACATGCAACAGCAGATGTGATGTCCTTCCGGCAGTTTTGCAAGGCTGCGTTGATACTTTCAATTGACGCCAGCATGTTGTCTTGAGAGTTTTTCATTTTTCCAGGTTTTCCGGCAGACTTAGTCGAATCAAAAAAGATAGCTCTACGTAGCTCAAGGGATAACAATCCCTCTCTGAAAAATTAATCAGAGAATAATTGAAAGTAAATCGGCTACTCACTCATCAAGTAAGCTTTCGCAATGCAAGAAGGTTGAAACTGTGACAACTTGAGGGTGATGTGCAGCCATCAGGCTAATGATTGTCGGGTAAAATATTGCATAAACATCCCGAGTGGCAGGCTGCTCAAGAAATACGAGAATACGATTCAATGGAAGGCTCTCCATGAGAAACGAAGGGTACTCTGGCAACTTCCAAGTAAACGTATCGTGAAGTTATCAATACAAACCTCGGCAATTCCGCCCATCCGAATTGCTTTGACCGGTTTTCTTCTTGAAGACATAGTCATTTAGGGTAAGCATTTGGTACATCAAAATAACATGACAGTGTTCAATTCCAAGTTTTGACCGGCGGAAGTAGCCTGAAATTTCTATTTCAGATATTCGCGAAAATGCCGGAGACGAAACCACTCTGAAATGAAAGCAGTATTAAAAACGAAAATTCGGAAGTCGCAAACCCTTCAGCAAACAACCGAATAACATCAGCAAAACTCGGGTCGAACGGGGGAGTTGCGTTCAAGATGGATTCCAGAATCCAAGGCTTCATGTCGATTTCTTCTCGCAAATACACGCCAGCTTTGAGTAACTGATGCACAACTGGAATATTGAATGATGAGCGACCCTGGAGGTTTCACATTGTTAAAAGACAAAAAAGGACTTTTCACAGATGCATTACCGGGTTCTTAAGCGATAAAGAACGATGTGCAATATCAGTTTCAGACAAAACTTGTTCAATCAACGCGATTCGCAACCGATCAAGTCCTTCCGGAGCTAGACAATAAGCCAGTCAATATTGCACTCCAAGGGTTAGACACCTACGCATAGAAACCGGAAGACCAAGAATGGTTCGAACAGCAGTGACAATTTCCATCAGTTGATTCGTATGGCAGTAGACTCCAACCATAAGTGCGAATTCTGAGATACTTGAGCGAATAACGTCACGAAAAGATGCAATGCATTTTTCCTGCGCAGTTTCATTGTTCAAGTTCACTTATTGGTGGGGTGCCAACCTGATCGAGGATATACAATTGGTCCCAACAAACAATGAAGACGCAAATTTGAAGCTTTGAAAGCCGATCTGACATTCTTTTCGTTGTTGTAACTGCATGCACGATTGCATCAGCATTCGAGGCCGTAAGTTTGAACTTGAAATATCCCACAAATGCACAGATTAATCGCATACACATACAAGCAAATGGAAGAGACAATGCCTAAAACTAAAATTAGTTTAATCGAGGCATTCATCTACCTTGCTGCTTAAAATTGTTTCGAAGAGTAGATCTTTAATATTTTCCAGTTCTGAATGAGCGAGGCCAGTGCGCGAACCGTCTCGAGAAAAACACGCAATGTCTTTGGACAAAATGGAATTCAGCACTTCGAGCTTCAACTTGTGGTTAAAAAAGTCTGGTTTCTTTTCGTTTATACCGAGTCATTGTTCACGATCGAAAGTCGCAAAACAACATTGATCAATTCTGGGCATTCGAGGAGCGCATCTCGAACAGTTGACAGGTTTTCAGGATTCGCAATCTCCAGGAGGTGCTTGGAAACTTTCATGAGAGTTTCGCCGTCCGAATCGCTCTGTACAAGAAGCACTGCCGAATCGAGAGCCTTCGGAAGAACTGAGACTTTGAATGTGCTTTTTGTCAAAACCTCGCCGAGTCGATAAGGACATTCTTGCACTGCGGAAATCAGCGCAGCCACATGACTGAAAGTCAGCGGAGACTGGATGTCGGGTTAAATCCGGCCTTTTCTTTCGCCCAACGCTCACATTTGTGATTTCCATTCTGAAAAAAAAGAACTCCGATGTGCAAAAGGCTTCTTGACCGGCCCAGTTCGACCACCATTTTTTATATTGCGTTTTGCGCGTGTTATTTCAATGAACGAAAAGAACGGCTTGCGCAACCGTTCCATTAAAGGTTCTTTTAAACCAAAACAATCATTTGAAGAAATCGTTTCAGCGCCCGATGAGATAGGCTATTCAAATCATGGTTGGTCCTCATTGCGCATACTGCTTTTCTCCATCGAATTCAGAATAATCCAGTCAGTCAGTTCTTTGCAATACGTATGGAAATAAACGGGAATTTCCTTCTTGATCAGAGTGATCCAAGTCAATCTGTAACAATTGTTAATACTGTGGGCGGATTCTACGCTGCGTTGAGTCGTTCGAAAATTCGTTTACTGGTCAACATCAACTCGGAAATATGTAAAATTTTCCGCCAATGGCGGAAGCAGTCGTATTGGGCGGTCTCTACCAACTGCAGGTACCGATTCTGTGATGCATTTTCTCAGAGTTTTGAAGTCGGGTGCTGTTTTCGAACACTTTCGGTCTAAAGCACCAAACTAGACGTCGATCGGACAAGGAGCTTCCAGTATCGTGTAGTAAGCGCTACTATCCGTTACTTCTTGTTCCGTTGAATGCCTTCGTGCATAGCTTTGGAATATTGATCTCAATGATGTTCATTCATTACAGCACCGCCAAAAACATACAAAGCGGTCGGCAGGTAGCCGTTAAGCAGATAACAAGGGTATTCGAAGGAACATTGCTTGCGAAGCGAGTTCTGCGAGAAATCAAGCTCCTTAAGCACTTCAGCGGCCACGAAAATGTGAGTTAGAGATTCTCAACGGCTCGCCCTTAATAGGACGGAGATCTCAGATCACAGATATCTTGGATGTATATGTTTCAGATACCCGTGACATGTGCGTTGGTATCCTAATTAAGTTTGTTAAATCTTGCTCCGCTTTGTTTATTTTTGTAGCTTCCTCGTTCAAGATCTGATGGAATCAGACCTGCACCAAATCATTCGATCTGGCCAGCCCCTGACAGACAGTCATTTTCAATACTTAATGTACCAGATTTGTCGAGGGTTGAAGTACATTCATTCTGCAAATGTTTTACACCGCGATTTGAAACCTGGGAACTTGTTAGTTAACGCGAATTGCGACTTGAGGATTGCTGACTTCGGGTTGGCGCGAGGCTTCATTTCCGCCGAAGATTCCTCGATGACTGCATATGTTGCTACAAGGTGGTACCGAGCCCCGGAAATATCACTTAATTTCACAAGGTACACCAAAGCAAGTAAGCGGATGGACCATGGTTGGATTGAAACATTGATTGCATATTTTCGATGGGGTAGTGGATATTTGGAGTGTTGGGTGTATTTTTGCAGAGTTCTTAATGGGAGCACCGATATTCCAAGGACGGGACTTTGTTGATCAGTTGACTCAAATTTTAAGAATTTTAGGAACTCCCAGTGAAGAAACTCTAGCAAACATTGGTGGCGAGCGGGTAAAGCATATTTATTGGCTAAAACGAATAATCCAAGCGATATAATGCAGACCCAAATGTATATACGAAGTTTCGGAAAGATTCCGAAGATTCCGTGGGTTCAGCTGATGCCCGCAGCATCCAGTAATGGTAGGATCCCTCGAACTGCCGTCACTCGTTGCTTAAAAACGTTGAAAAGGTCTCGACCTCCTGGAGAAATTTCTGAAGCTTGACCCAGCGGAAAGGTACACAGTTGAACAAGCCTTGGAGCATGCATATTTCGAAGCCTACCATGACGAAACTGATGAACCAAATCATCGGGAGGTGTTCGAGGTGGAGTTTGAGAATTTGAATTCTTTGGAGGCGCTTGGAGGTGATTTCCCTTCTCGCTTTCGAAAGTTTCTGCTCAGAACCAGGAGCTCATGTTGAGTTCACAGAGGCAATCATTCGAGAGATTGATGATTTCGGTGCATCCAGAAAGTGAAATACTGTGTTTGTAGATTCGGGTTAAGAACAACTTTGAATTGAATGAGACAGACGCAATCATCTCCAGTATTTCGGGGGGTGAGGGGGGTCTTTCTGAAAATCTGTTGAAGCTTCATGTGCTGCTGCAGGTCAAGCACTTTGAAAAATAGAACTTATATCCTACTGTTCAAATGAAGCAATTGACTTTTTGAGATGGCGATATTATGAATGGCAAGATCGTTCTCTAAGCTCGAAAGGCTCGGCAATGTTATTGTTCAATAGCTGAGAGCGACCGAAAAGCACACATACAATTCGAACATAATCGAACAGCCACTTCACACGCGATTCGCCAAGCTGGGTTGCCGCTTTCGAAATCCGAGTTCGAGCGTTCACCACAGCCAGCCGAATTGCAATCATCGCAGTCCATCGAACGATTCCCAAGCGTAGAAAACATCGGCACACAAGAACTGCTCCTAATCATGCTTTATTTGGCCTGCGAGACGCCCGTTTTAAACAATCTTTTCCAAAGCTTCCATAACAACGATCGAGTTTCCGCGAATAACCTGGAGAAACGATTATTGCCAAAATAAAAAAACAACTAAAGTTTACAAAAAAAAAGGAACGTACAATCATCCCAATATCCGCTCTATCCGTAGCCGATATCTCTTCGGTTGCATCTTCCAGAACAATGTTCATGAACGGATCGAAACCTGAACCGCCGCGCGTCAGCTGCGCAAACGAAGAATCCGGGAAAAGCATACCTCGCAGGACGCCGCTGACCTTTCTGCTCCCATTCAGCTCTAGAAACAAACGCTTATCCATGTACCTGTGTTCAAGTAAGTTGAAAACAGTTGAACAAGAATCAGGCCATTGCTCCGCTTGAAGAAGTCATACTTCAGGCTTCTCGGCAAAGCCATGCACATACTTCTTGAGCTCCGGTGCGGTTGCTTTGCTCATAGCGCAAGTCGAGACTGGGGAACTTTTCGGTGGTGTTAACCGGAAGTTTTTTCTCAAAAATGAAGTACTCAACCAGTGAGTCCACATGCCCCATCCCCACCAGCACCACCATCGCCAAGGAACACCAGGTCGCTGTATCTCTTGTTGCAATCGGCGCAGCTCTTTTTTGATGGAAAGAGGTACTTCGTGAGGGCGAGTGCTATATTCTCAGATGCGTCGTGAAAGGAGTCTGGCATGGAACTCCCCGAATCATGATTTTGCTGCCCTGTGCACTCGCGAATCGATCGGGAATGAACTAATTCTGATTTTGCTTCGGCAGCCGTTTCTTCGTCGCGCAGAAAGAGCAGAAAGGCGCACTTTGCCGCCCCGTCAAGTATCCGGCGCAAGATAATGGTGGGAAACCGAAGATTGAAGTGAATGTGCTGACGAGTATTGTACCAGTCCGCGCCGCTTTCGAAGGAGTTGAGGGAGAAATACAAAGTGCGCTCGCTTCCCATCCGCAAAGACGACGAAGTTGAGGTGGTGCGCGGCTCTCACAAGGGACGTGTTGGCAAGGTGGTTGCTGTCTACCGTAAGAAGTGGGTGATTCACATTGAGAAGCTGGTTCGCGAGAAGTCCAACGCGCAGTCAGTGCAGCTGGGCGTGGACCCTTCAAAGGTGAAGATCACGACCATCAAGATCGACAAGGACCGTCAGAATCTGCTGGACCGCAAGGCCGCTGGCGCATCTTCGGAGTAAAGCAGCGGGCGCTGGTCCTGTCAGGATGCTGTGACGGTTGGCGTGGGCGTGGCTGTGCGTGCTGTGTCGGTGAGCGATGGATGTGCGAGTCCAAAACCATAAGAAAAAGCGCTCTCTCGTCGCGTTCTTGCAAGCGTCCGCGCTCCCCCCACCGGAACTTTCCCATATCCAGCATAGTCGATGGCCCTCGTCAATCTAACCAATGTTGCAGTGAGTCGGGCGTTTGGTTTGCATTGATCCGATGTCCGTATTGACGCTGCGGGAACCGTCCAGATCCTTAACAATCCGTCCACCTTCTTCAATCCATTCACGTTCGAAATAACGTTCGAGGTTATCAGCGAGCTTCAAGAAGGTAATGAGATGGGCTTGGCTATACTCATCCAACTGAGCATTCCATTGTCCATCCGCAGACCTCGAGTTCAAACTTATATACGTGGGTTCGGCAGAATCAGAAGCATTCGACCAAGTTCTAGAGGAAATAATGGTCGGCCCGGTGCCAGTTGGCGTGAACAAGTTTGTCTTTGAGGTACCCCCCAAAAAGCTTGTTCGGACTTCTCTCAATACACACTGCCCGGTTCAGGCACCCCATCCGGACCCGGCACTACTTCCAGCCAGCGATGTACTCGGAGTGACAGTCGTACTTTTGAAAGTTTCGTACCGTGAGCGCGAATTCATACGCGTCGGATATTATGTGAACATGGATTATGCTGACGAGGCACTTCGTGAATCCCCGCCACCCGCTGTCGCGTTCGACAAGCTGGAACGCAGTATTTTGGCGGATAGACCCAGAGTAACAAGGTTCAACATTCCCTGGTACGCGTTTAACTTTTCATATTCGCTTTGTAGTTAGTTGCTTTTTTGTTCACGAAAGAATATTCTTCCAAATGCACCAGGGACTCGACCGAAGAAGAAATGGAAGAGGACCAAGAAGGTCAGGATGACCAAGAACAGAATGAATCGAGCACTGGTGGTCTGTTGAATCTTCCGTTCAAACCAGCATTCAATGAGATTGACCCTTCAGCACTGCTGACGGCAGGCGCAGCGATGGCGATGGGATCGTCTCTGGCTGGATTTGGTTCTATTGCAAGGGCCGCAGCCGAAGAACAAAAAATGGATTTCTGAAAGAGTTTTGTAATTGAGAAACGACAAATGTTTACTCCTCGGTGCAAGCCGACCCACAACAAGAGAGATAAAAAAATTCAACTAAAACCCCGTCAATGCAGTGCATTCATATCCCCGATAGTCTTTTGGAAACGCGACCATTCGTCTGGTTTTGGCTGTCCAAACTACGAAATATTGAGTTCTATTCAAGAAAAACAAAAGGCCATACCTGTCCCACGTCACACACATGAACACGGCCATCAGCGGCACCTACCGACACTTTGGAACCGGTCTTGTCCCATGCAAGTTTGTTGAGTGCGCTCTTCCCATCGGCCAGAGTAATGCTTGCACTGGGAACTTCAACCTCCCCATTCAAGTCATACACGTTGAGCTCGCCGTTTCCGTCCACGCAAGCGAAAACGGATGGATGCACAGGCGACCATTTTGCATCAAAAACGTAATCGTCACCCTGTTCGAATGAATAGATGGGTTTGATTTTTTGCGTCGCGGCAGTCGTTGTTGGTGGCAATGCCGTGGCTACCGCTTTCGATGGGTTCCTTGCCTTCCACAACTTCACAGTCCAATCAACCGATGCGGTAATGAACAGGTCAGAGAAATCATGTGGACCATTTTGAGGATGAAAATGAATACTTGTGATCATCCCATCGTGTCCAACATACGATTCTGTCCCATTGATGCCCGCTTTTCTGTTTGTATAATAAATTCCTTATTTCCATTATAACATATCTTACCCTCCAGCTTGATCGTATCTGTTCGCTTGATACACACATCCTTCTTCAGTCCCAACCCAAAATGTTGCAGTTTCATTCGCAGGAAATCCAAACGTTGTAACTGCAATTTCATTCGTGGGCCGCAAATTACTTGAATCAATGGGATTATGAGCCAGCTCCAAAATTTCCTGATATGCTCTTTAAAACGTGCCTCTATTCACAAAAATAGGCGCTCGAAACATACCTGTGGAGAAGCCAACATGTCCAATGTCCACGAGCACATTGTGCCGTCAGTGCTGCACGTAACAAGATTGTGCGCATTTTGCGTTCCGACAACGCTCAAAGAAAAGACAGGGTGGGTATGGCCGGCCGCGCTCAACGGGGTTTTGAGAACTGCGCTTGACTTTGCGCGGTTATCCCAAATCAAGACCTGACCACTATATGTCCCACCGACAATGTAATTTGGATGGAAATCGCTGAAGCACGCGGCAGTCACGTCAGACTGTTGTGTTGCAAAGGTGAGCGTTAGCAGTCTTCAGCGTTCCACCATACTTGGGCATGAAAAATAAACTCCGGACGGTTAGGCGCGTGCATGTTCCAAACCAGGACAATACCGTCCGGATCATTGACTGACATATGGTTCTTATTGTATGCAGCCAACAGCAGCTCCGGATGCTGGTAACAAAAAGATTCAATTCGCAGAACCCACTCAACATCAACATACTCTAGGAGACCAAGCAACCTCAGTAACAGAGCGATTTTTCGTCCACCGATCGTCGAAAAATGAGTATAGAGAATTTACACCATTTCCAGCATCTGCATTTCTGTACGGCGGGATCAGAGTACGAAGAAACTGGTTGGGCAGCTACTTAGAGGAATCGTCATCGCCAAGCGTGTAGTCTACTAAATTATCAGCCTTTGAGTTGAGGGCCCTTTCGACGAGTTTGGTGGATTTCTCGAAAAATTCTTGAAACTGCCACGATTCCAGAATTATTTCGCGTTCAGCCTCATCCATCACGCGCGGAACCGTAGGCTCAGGTAGAATGGGTTCCACAGCTCTGGAAACAAGAATAGCTTCCAGCGCTGCAAACTCCTCTGGTGTTTTTTCTACTTCTGGCAGATCTTCGACATCGTCTGTTTGAAACGAAGAGTCAACTGTTTGCTGCTCTTTTTCGTAAAACACTTTCTCCTAAACACAGAGAATAAACACAGCGGATTCATATTCGTGTTGAACAGACCATTGGAGCCGCTTCAAACAGGACCATTGAGGACATGGCCAATTTAGGTTGAGCCCTTAGACAGAACCTATGAGGCAAAGAGAAGAACTCGCCCCTTACTTGTCAGCCGCAATAGCTCCGGGAACCGAGGGCTGGGAAAAAGGAATTGCGACAACTTCGGCAGCAACTGGAGCAAACGTTGGAGGCGGGTCATTCCGTGCCTGGTCTTTCCTAGCACGCTCGCCCACTAACGAGGCCACGAGATCTTCAAGCTCTTTGCGGCGTTGCGCATGCGACTTGACAGGAGAGTAAGCGTTGATAGCATGCTGTAACGTCTGGCTTACCAACGAGTCAGTCGACTGCATCTCATTCAGTGTTCGGGTGCGATCCTCGCGAGTTCGCTTGAGATCGGCGATCTTCGCCTTCTTCTTCTCTATTTCTTCGCGCCGGCGCTGGCTGTCCATGTTGCGCAAGAGAGAGCTGTGCTGTGGGTGTTATGTATTCGGGTGAGATAAAACTCATATCGTACACGGATCCCGCGCCAACGATCGGCTTAGCATCTTCTCACACGCATCAACGTCATACGTTACAGCCAAGCTATTGTCTCGCGAATGCGTGCTCTGCTCATGCAAAATCTTTGCCTTACGCAGTGTCGTGTCGTACGCAGTTTCGGCCAACAATCAACAGCCTCTTGGCGTGAGCATCGTTACGCTTGAGAGTCCATGGCACAAACATCCTCGTGGTCTCGAAATGTTAATGTATTATGATGAAGCAAACGCTGCTAGGTCGAGTTCTTTAAATGCATAGAAGCCATTGAGTCTGTCACCTCACGTTCGATGGAGGCAAAACACATTCATAATGATGCCACTGGATTTTAGGAGCTCGTTTGCGCCTCGATGATATGGTTCTCCGAAGCCCAGCAGAAACACACCAAATAACCCAACTGCGTTAACGAACAGCTGAAAACATTAACATATCGCTATCTTGCGAAAATGAATCCTGAAGTGCATCCGTTGGATGTTATTCCATGGCCTTTCAAGATCACTTAACCAAATACACGTGACGGGAAGCACAAACTTCCGGCACTGTGGACAAGTTGAGCTGAAGCTGGCTGTCCCACAGCCCAGCCTTATTCTCACGACGGTCATCCACACGCATGCCCATCAAATTCGTCCTCATTTGGTTGATGTGCTTGGGGTTCCAAAGAAAAAAATATTAATACAGACGTAGAATTTGCAGCCAAGAAAATCTGATAATCAACTGCCCCCTTTCCAGTGTGGCTCTTATCCGCCAACGTTCGCTCGCCCTCCACTTACTCTTCTTTGAGCTGTTCCGTTTTCTTCTACAGCCAATTTGGTTGCTACGTGGTTTTAGCCAACGGCGTAACTCAAAATCATGTCCGTGAAAGTGTCCAAACGGAATCAGACACTTGCCAGCATCGTGGTTCTGTGTTTGTGTCTGGCAGCTGGTGAGATTACCGTTCGTTGGGATGTGTAAATCCTTACGCTTTGTTACTCGCGCAGCTTTGCCGATCACAACTATTTTCTACAGTACTCTGAATAAGAGTATAAAGAATGATCATGTGGATGCGAAACAAATATACCGGACCTCCCATGTTTCAGCAGAATCTTTTGAGCTGGCGCTTTTCAACGTTGAGCCTCACGAAGATCCGATTACACCTTCCTGGCGAGAAAACAGTAGAGCAGATGGAGATCAGTGGATCTTCTTTGTGACTCCAACCTACAAACGCAAGGACCAACTGCTTGACATGACACGGCTCAGCCAAACTCTGATGCACGACAAAAGAATCTACTGGATCGTAGTGGAAGATCGCGCTATGCCGACCATGAGGATTCGATGGATCTTGGAACGATCTGGACTGCGATTTGCACACTTAGCTGTCGAATCAGCGAAAAATGTGACTGCCAGGGGCGTTGCACAGGCAAGATCCTTTGCCATGAAACTCATTATGCTTACATATTTTATTACACTCTTTGTTCTTCCGTTTGCAGAGAAATTTGGCTTTGCAAATGATTGAAACACGTAATCTCGAGGGTGTGGTTTATTTCGGCGATGACGACAATGCATACGATATCCGCCTATTCAAGGAATTGCGCAAAACTACAGGTGTGTCAGTGTTTGGCGTCGGGTTTTCGGTGGGACAGTATGAGAGGTGCGTGGTGAACCCCCGAACAGGAAAGGTGGAGCGGTTTGCAACGAACTGGGTCGCACACCGGAAGTTTGCAATCGATATGGGGGGGTTTGCGGTACATACTCGGATGATAGCGTCTAAAAAGCCGCGGTTCCGCAACGATTGGACCATCGGGCAGCTGGAGAACAAGTTCATCCAGCAGCTAGCGCACAGTTTGGACGAGCTGCAGCCACTGATGGAAAATTGTACTCGCATCTTCGTGTGGCACGTAAAGACCAGCGGCGGGCGCGAAGACGTTGTGAAGGGAGACGACGCATGGGCAACTTTGCGCGTGCTGGTTTGAGGACTCACTCAAAAACAAAACAAAGTCAATACAGAAAGAAATGTCGACGGGTGCCAATGACCTCTCCGGCGGTACTGTCTTCCCGGGCCATGCGCACCGCCATAGTCACCAGCATCATCATCATGACTGCTGTGATGACGAGAAAGACGATTTTGATCAAAGCGCTGGGATGATAACATTGAGCTCTCCACCACGACCAGAAGGTTAAGCAAATCTTTCTGTTGCCTCCACAGAACTCTGGCCTCTAATCGGCTACAATTCTTGTGGTTGTGCTGAAAGAAATCTCATTACAAACAATCCAGACCTCAACATCTTTCAAGCCGCACAACACGGATTCACTCCTCGAGTTCTCCATTTACTTGATTCCGGGGCATTTCATGTTAATGATGTTGACGCCGAAGGATGTAGTGCTCTGCATTGGGCGGCTATTGTGAGCTGAAGATAATTCGCGAAGTGTGTTGACAGGCCACCCTACAGAACAACCGCGTTCAGATCGTGGACATCCTTCTTGCACGCGGCGCAGATGTTGACATTATTGGCGGTGAATTGCAGTCCACTCCACTGCAGTGGGCGGCGCGCGCAGGGCAAATTCAAACCGCTGCGCTCCTCATTCAATCAGGTGCTGATCCCACACGCTTCGACAAGCAAGGCTACAATGCCATGCATCTCGCCTCACACGCTGGTCATGCTTTTATGCTCCTGTTTTTGGCTGCGAAGGGTGTCGACTGTGATGCCCCGGACTCCATGGGGCGAACTGCTCTGATGTGGTGTGCATATCAGGGAAACTCAGAAGAGTCTTTGCGTGTGATGATCAAGCTCGGCGCGAATATCGATCGCGTGGACTCCACTGGAATGACTGCACTTCATTGGGCAGTAGTGTCAAATCATATCAAATTCTCGAAATTGCTGATTGATGCCGGCGCGGACTATCGAGCCAAGGATCCTCAAGGTAAAACAGCCGGGGATTGGGCGCAGGAGCGGGGACTAGGCCAAATGTACAATCGCATTCTTGAAACACGCACAGGGCGTGGGAAGACTCCCTTTTCACCAGTTAAGACTGCGAGACGGTCTGTCGTTTCAACTGAACTATTTTGCAGCAAATGACAAATCGAATTCTTTACTGGCTTCCTTACGTATTATTTCCAGTGATCTTGTTGATTTTTGAATTTTTTCCGTGGTTTGTTGCGCTGCCGATGGTAGTGGTGTTGCTTGCTTTGGTCTTTGTGGTGTTCGTTGCAAAATACTTAGCGAAAGGGCATGTGAAAGTAATCTTGACGCCACTTCCGACAAGCATTCCACAGGCTACCCTTTTTTATGCTGGGTTAAGCTATTGCAAAATGCTTCCAGGTTTGAAGGATTTTTTCATCAACACGCAGAAATCACTGACATTTCCGGCAAAAACAGCTACTGGATTTCTTTACACACAACATATTTTGTTCATCGCCTTTTACTTGACCAGCATCTTCACTTTTTACAAAACGATGAATGCGGATCCAGGATACTTGCAGATGCACGGAGATCTTGGTGACAGATACCAGAAAACGATAGAAAACTTGGCAAACGAGGGCATTTTGAATAGTAGAACTTTTTGCTCGACATGTTTGGTGAGTGTCTTTGCTTTGGTTTCTGTTTTTTTATTTTCTTCTTATTTTGTTTTGGCTTCATATCATCAAAATAAGATCCGAAAGCCTTTAAGGAGCAAGCACTGTAAATTTTGCGATAGATGTGTTGCGCGATTCGACCATCATTGCCCTTGGGTTATGAACTGTGGTATGTTTGCCTTTCGAAAAAACTCTTGCAAATTTCAACCCCAATTAGTTGGTGCAAACAATCACAAGTACTTCATGGTATTCACTTTCTGTATGCCAGTGTTGAGTTGGATATTCCTATCGATAGCCAAAACATGTGAGAATGTTTTGTCCCGTGGTTTTGATTTTCTTCTCTTATTTATTGACAGATTTCTCTGTGTCTGTTCCGCCTCACCAATCGATCCCTACAACATGCGCACTTCCTAACTCAGTCTGTCAGGCATTTTCTTTTGACACGAAGCTGTTGGTCATCTGTATTTGGGTGTTCTTGAACTCGCTTTGGATGGCGGTGTTGTTTGGATCCCAGAGCTACCAGATCGCGTGCAACATGACAACGAATGAAGTTGTAAACTGGCACAGACTGCTTTATATGGTTCATCCGGAGGATCAGGAAAAGCCTCCGTACAGCAAACGGAAACTGAATTCGCTGGACCACGGACCAATCAAGAATTGCGCAGAGTTTTGGGCATTGGCGGATCCGGGCAAATACTGGAAAGAGAGGTATATGGCGGTTCCAATTTACGAGAAATCAACAGAAGTGTGAATAATGAACGAATTGCCTTTGTCTTTTCTTACCGTTCTCACTGGATACATTCTGACCTTGCAGCCAGTGACGGCTGGCATTCGGAAAAGGACTTTGTGTATGGCTGGCCACGTCACATTCGCTTGAGGTACATCCAAGAAGGCAAAAAAAAAAAAAAAAAAAAAAAAAGGCCGCAAGGCCAACCAGGAAATTGTCACGTCCACTTGGACCACTGCAAATCCTCGGCGCCTGCACAGATGCGTTGGCGCCTCTTTGCGTGGACGCGCAGCTACTCGTTGGCCGCCGGCCTTCCGGGCGATGTTCTCGCGGGCCTGGCGCTGTCCACGCTGCTTGTACCGCAGTCCATGGCGTACGCCGGTAAGGGACTGCGTGTGGCGCGCCCCTCCGTGTTTTGTGGATCGCTCTGGCTTGCCCGCACGTCGCGCACCCTGGCTGACACACTCCCGCACAGTCATGACCTCCCTGCCTCCAGTCTACGGCCTATACGCTGCCATCGTGCCGCCCCTCGTCTTCTTCTTTCTGGCCTCCTCCCCATTCCAGAACATCGGTAGCTGTGCCATCTCCCCCTTCCCTCTTTTCTTGCTCCACGGTTCGCGCTGATCCTGCGAAAGGCCCTTATGCCGTCATTTCAGTCATGGTATCCCAAGTTTCCACAGCCGCAACTTTTTGGCTCATGGATGAGATGCCGTTAGGCGATTTTACCTATAATGCCACAACAGTGCTGGACAATGGCATTCCTGCCGAATTACAACCACAGTATATTGGCATTGTTATGCTCATCACATTCTCAGTGTCTATCATCCAATTGCTGGTCTGCGTGCTTGGCCTCAGCAGCAAAGTTGCTGCATTTATTCCAGACAGTCTTATTGCCGGATTCATGGCATCTTCGGGAATAAGCGTGCTTGTATCACAACTGAAGCCGCTGTTTGGGATCAGTGTGCCGCAATTTGATGGCCCTCTGAGCCTGATTTTCACATTCGTTGAAGTGCTGAAAAGGTTACCGTCAACCAACTGGTATTCTTTCGGTCTCGCAATTTGTACGTTTGTTTCGCTGCAAGTATTCGAGAGATTGGAAATTTGGGCAATCTTATGGTGGCGACGGCGACAGGAAGCTACTTCGTCGGCCCGGGAAGGCACCACTCCGCCGACTGCGGTACTCGACGTGATTCTGACAGTATTGCTCGCATCTTTCATTACTGAGCAGCTGGACCTGGCGGATTCTCACAACGTCAAGACAATCGGAGTGATTCCAAATGAGTTCCCAATACCCACAGCGCCGTGGGCTGTTTTCACTTCAATTCCCGATGATGTAGTGCTCCCGCTCGTGGCTCAGATTATTCCAGGATCGGTGTCACTAGCACTGGTATCCTTTGTGACCACTTACTCGATCTCGAAAACCTTCGGTTTGAAAACATCCCAGCATGAAGATGAACGTGCTGAAATTGCAGCGGTGGAGTCCAGCTCCGCTTCAAATCCGCAAGCTGCCTCTACGTCACAGGATGTTGAAGCGATAGTCCCCAACCCACACCCGAACTCCGCTGATGGTGTCGATTCTGCAGCGGATACACCCTCGGAGACCCTCCTTGCCTTGTCGCTCTCCACTCTTACTGGATCCTTCCTAAGTGCATACGTTCCCAGTGGATCAATCAGCCGGAGCGCACTCCTCGCCACGCAGACTCGCGCCACGTCGCCCATCGCCAGCCTCGTCGCTGTTGCCATCGTGGTGGCCGTTCTGCTGTGGTTCGCCGCCGCCTTTGCCAACGTACCCCTGGCGTGCCTCGCTGCCATAGTCGTTGTCGCACTGCGCGGTGTTCTGGCCCGTTGCTACGACGCGCTGGCACTGCTTGCTGATGCGCGCGAAAAGCGCCACAATGTTCTCCGCGCAATCGGCGTTCTTGTCCGCACACGTGGCCGTGCAAATACTGCAAATGCCGCTAACAGTGAGTTTGTAATTTGCGACTTCGAGGACTCCCCTGTCGTCGAGATGCCCTGCAACGATGAAAACCCTGTGAATGGTAGCTCTTCAGCGGAAGCACAGCATGACCGTGATTTATATATCCTAAAGCTAAAGTACTTCGCAGTCCACAAGGAAGTCTTATGTTGGTTTTTAACATTTTTATGCGTAATTTTTTTTGACGCTGGAACTGGAATATTGGTTGGGATGTTAGTTTCTGCAATATTTGTAGTTCTCTCTTCATGCATTCAACAAATACAAAAGGTCGATTAGATGATTAAGGCACGGCCCTGTTTATTGTTTGTTTTGGAATCCAACATATCTCTGAATTTTCATTGCACAATAAAATATTTTCACTGAAAAATAACGGCACCAGAAAATAACAGATTCAGAGTTTCCGCTTTCTCGTTGGTGTCATTTCCTCTGAGGCATTCGAGGGACTCGAATCATTGATAGTCTCCGTACAGTTTGAGTCCATCACGTCATCTGCGGGAAGTCTAGATTCATCCTTCGCAGTTTCGCCATACTTTCCAAAAGAAAATCCAACGCTATTTTCCGATGGCAGACCCCAACCAAACGTCGTTGCAGAAGCATTTAATCCGCTGGGTGATGGAATTGATGCAAACTCGATCGACGCGGCAACATAATCGTCAGCTGCTTCTCGCCCCGACTTCGTCTCCATGTAAGCCGAAACAGCGGAAATAATTTTCTGAACCACCAGAGACGGGCTGGCTGGCACACGACTCGGGATGTCTAATGATGATTGACATCTCCGGGCGGGAACCATCGTCCAGCCCTCTGACTCATCGCACCAAACCAAATCTCTCGGGCTATCACCGTTTACACACTCCCCATCGAACTCTGATAATGGAAAAGCTTCTTCCACAGTATAGTGTGCTGATGTTGTCAGTTCGAAAGCCACCACAGTGACGTCATCTGTGCTCCCCATCAATATCGCAAGGTCACACACAGATTCGGTTGCAATTCTCATGTCTGTTAACGTGCTGTCTCCGGGAGGTGGATTACAGTTCTGCTCTGCTGAATCCCGAAGCGATGTATCAAGTTCGAGGAGCCGTAAAATGTGGGATAACGCGTTCCGGTCGTGCGCGTCCTCAGTGGCGCGGGGTATCAGGTCTTTCAAACACATGGAAAGAGCGCGTCGGGAAGAGCTTTGATTGCCTACTTTGGAAGAAGACAACGAACGAATTCCTTTTTCGAGGTTTACAAAAGTCTGACCAATAAATTTCGATTTAACTACGTCTTTGCTTTTCGGGTATTGGAATTTAGACGACATATGAACTGATAAACAGAACACTAACACTCCATCGGAAGTAAGCACCACGAGCAGCCGACCAGCAATCGTCAATTCAAGCAGTGTCGCCACATCGAACGAATACACATTAGTCCGAACAAGCAAATTTTCTTTATGGCTTGTGTTTCCAATAGAGCATGTCATTCCTAGGCGGTATTTGCTCTTTGCAGAATAAACGTATCCACCCAGTGGACCCCCGCCGTGAGCTCTCGCAGCGCGTTCTTTTAGCAGAGCCAACTCTTTGGTAATATACTTTTGTAGCGTTCCCTCCTGGAGAAACAAAGAGTCTGGATAGGAGCAGATGTGGGTGTCACCGTCGAGTATGGGGGATTTCTTTCGCAGAGAACCAGGGTTCTTGCCAGACTGCTCCTTTTGCGGGGAACCCTTCGGGGACGCGCCATCCGCAAAGCGCTTCAGCTTCCAGACTTTCAGCGGATCACCAGCTTTGTTGTCAGCGTCGAAGAACATGATCTGCGAGTCACCAATGTTGCACGCAAACACGCGGCTTCGGAACAACAATACCAAAGACAGAGTCGATCCGTTCTCCTTGCACAAGTGCTTGTTTGCGTCTATGGGGGAGAGAGATGATATTCACAAACAGGTTGTAAGGATAATGATTACCTGTCATTTCATCATCCAGACGCTCGTTCAGCGACTCTAAAAGACGCTCAAGCGCCACACATGGATCAGTCGCGTTTTCCGCACTATCATCGTCGTTTCCCCTTCCGCTGATATCGCTGCAGGCATACGCCTCAGCAATTATGGACGCCACAGTTTTCTTCAGCCGCGGGACCAGCAGCAGCTGAAACTGCTCGGCTCCCGATAGCGCGACACTGTCTTCATCTTGCGGAGCGTGGGCAATGCCGTGCTGTCATTCGGAGGGGATCAGCGCGCAAGCCACACGCACGCACGAACGAACGCACGCACGCACCCCGTCGCACACAAACACCCCGTAAGCCCACTCGCGGTCGCCTGCCCTTACTGTGAACGTGCCCGCCGCGTCTTCCTGCACGACTCGCCCTGGGAAGTGGTGCTTGCGACCGCTGACCTGAGCAATCATTGCCACCAAAAATAATAAACATTGGTCCCTGCGTACATGTGCTCAGACTTCCGCAGCACTGCGGGTAACATCACTGCTCTGGAAATTGAGTACTTGCATTGATGTTTCGACACTGGTTGATTATTTTTGGACGTCCACCTAAGGGCGAAGCAGATTTGAAACGCATCACTAGCCACATTTCACGGTGCAGATATTGAGTTGATTATAATACAAATTTTAATACTTGTTTAGCTTAGTTCAAAGGTTGTCATGATAAGAATCAAGGCGTTCTAGTTGAATGAGCATTTTCAAAACTAAATGTTGCAGTGTATGCACATACAATTTCTTCTGGTTGACTGTTCACCGCTTGCATAGTACCTCTAAATCTTTTACTAAATGCCAAATGCTTTTTGGTTCAACAGTATTCATCAATGGACTTTGTCATAGCGAAGTAAGCCAAAAAACAAACACAAATATAAAGAAACATCGCTCCCGACTTAGTTCTTCCGAAAGTGCACGAGCGTCTCGCTGACGTTACTGTCCACCAAATTTTATGAAGGGATATTGCACACGAGCAAATAATCTAATGTTGGTTTTATTGGAAGAAGCAACAGAGCCAATCCGTCTTTAGAATGGACAGTTTCTCGAATTCAAACCGCAGATGGAGACTTATAAGCTGCGGCTTTTGCTGAACTGACAGTTAACAGATTTCCTGGGTCAAACATAAGATCCACGATCGTTGCTTCTTCAGGAAACTCGCTTGGTTCCGGGATGGGCGCAGGCGTACTATACTGATCCGTCCCAACGGAAACAAGACCTCCAACTGGCATATTTCGGGAAGGAGACAACCTTCTGGACGCATGTAAAACTCGGTCCATTGTCAAAGTCTGCTTCCTAATATCAACAATATTCCATGCACGGTTGTAGTCGCCACGGACTAGCTGGCACGGAGATAGGCCAATTCTATCACAGATTGCTTTGAATAACAATGCACGATGATAAAATGTCCCGCTTGTTATCAACCCAATTGGCAAAACATTAGTTTCTTCCTTCATCTTGAGTTCGGTTATTTTAAACTTGAACGCGAATTCGCTCAAAGCTGCAGCCTCGACAGCCCCGCCCATCGAGTTGCTGACGATGAGAGCGATTTGCCTTATTTGCTGGCGCGGTGTCAAGTTCGTCAGATTCTGTACTGCAGCCTGACACAGTTGCGCAAACTTTGGATCTGTTGCTTCGTCCACTACAATGATTTCCCTGCGTTTGTCTAGTGGGAGAGCTTTGAACTCAGCAATTGACGGAAGTTTCTTAATGTGCTCCATATTCGTCCCCGCCGCTCCTAAATCGTAGAAACCGTCCTTTATGAAGTTGTCTGCTGCCAATTCATTACGAAGCCAGTATTTTGCTGACAGATCTTAGATTTTCGCGTTCTCAGTACAAAATATTTGAAGAGACTTGGACTCACGAAAATTCAGTAGTTTGTCTAGCGCATCATGAGAAAACTTCTGCGAGGATTTTGCGGGGTCTTTTCCAAGAGCAAGCAAAGCGTCAATCGCACCCATTTGACAAAACATGACTGCGTTCGTTTCTGAAAGTCAATTAGACTTATGTACATCTTAGCAACTGCTCACCAAATTGTGCAGCGCTTGATAGTGCATATGCTGCATTCCTCGCAACAGAAACATCCTTCGATGAAATAAGTTGTACAAGTCTTGAAACAGCGTCTGTCTTCTTCTCTCTTGAAATGGACACCCGCGCCTCATCTGAATATCGGGTTGAGGAGATGAAAACCAAAATAAAAAATAAAAAAGATCACCACCTTCTTGCATACACCGCGCAAGAGCAAGACACGCTGCAGATTGAACCACAGTTTCAGACCTGTTCAAAAGCGCCATGAGCATTTGCACCCCTCCCAGCTTAATAATATCCTGGCGGTTGACAGCTTACAAAAACAGTTAAGAGTTTGTGAGGTAAAATTATTCAAGCGGAAAAAATTATTACTGTCTTCGGCCAGATTTGCCACACATTCGCAAGCATTTACCAACGTCTGAGGATCGTCGAGTGCAAAAAGCTTCATGATTGGGCCGATGAGCTCGTTGGTTTTTATTTTGAAACGAATTTTGGCTATACGAATGGTTGTTGGCGGATTAGCATCTGAAATTTACACACACCGTTCAAGCACAGACTGGATAACGCAAATGTGCTCTGGCGGCACACATCTACGTCCTCATGCGAAATTAATTTGAAAAAAGTTTCAACCAATCCAGACTTGTTCATTTCCAACTGGTTAATTTCTGAGCGACCAATCAGGTAAATTTATACATGGCGGGACATCCATACCATTCTTTGCCAAGTTTCCGAGGGCCAATGCTGCGTGACTAACTGTACCGACATCGCTGTGCGAAATATTTGTCGTCAAAACTGGAAGTGCACCAGCATCACGTATGAAATTCTGATTTCGGTCTGCATGCAATTCCAAATCAAAATTAAAATCAGTAATTTTTTTCCTCACCCGTTTTTGCTACTTTTGACAGAACCAGCGAGGCATTTTTCTTGTTTCTGACATCATCACTAGATAGCATCTTGATGATAGGCGGAAGCCCGTTTATTTCTGGGAAAATGTTGACGGTTTCCGCTTAAACCAAGAAATCAGACGGCAATCGACAGAAAATTTGCTCACAATCCTCCAAGCATTTCGATATGCATGTCAAGGTTAAGTGATGTAACTCTGGTAAGTCTTGTCCAAGCATATCAATGAGTCTTCGAACACCATTCAACCGTCTGATTTCGATTCTGTTCGCATCTAGCAGCATCTTGAACGTCCGATAAAAACAGATTTTTTATGACTTACGATCTTCGGCTGACAGTATCAAGCTCATTAAAGTGTTCTCTTGAATCTCCGGAAACTCTGCTCCAAGTAGCTCCAACAGCGGCCCCAGTCCATTTACGTATCGTATTTCGGTTCTATTTGAGACTTTGCGTTCCCAGCAACGGTTTAGCGTTTCTTCTGATGGAAAAAATTAGGCCTTACAATCTTCCATAAGCAATGATAAGGCTAACGCAACGTTTTTCCGTACATCCGGATCTGTTGACGGCAGCAATTTCACCAACGCTTTTATTCCACCAACTTTTCGGATTTCTGCTTTGATCGAAACTGGATAAGTCGTCAATATTAACTGTGGAGAAACCCAATCATTTCATACAATCTTTCGCCAAGTTTGCGAGCGCAAACGCTGCTTCATCTTGCACTTCTGCTGGCTCATCCGGAGATAATAACGACACTATGGTTTCCAAAAGCTCCTTTTTCCTCATTTCATTGTGAATCTCGGCTTTTGTTGTTTAGTTTTGAGGTGTTATTTTAAAACAGCTGCGGCTAAATACTAACCCAATTCCGTGGTTGCCGCAATGCAGGCTGCGGCAGCTTTTTTGATTGCAGTTTCTTTTGATGACGTCAAGCCCAAGAGTGGCCTTAAGATATTCAATCCAAGCAGCTGTACGCGACGCTTGGAATCTGAGTAACTTAATTAAGATTCCGATCATGCACGACGTACTGTATTCGGCAAACTTTGTGAGGGAATCCAATGCTTGCACACATATTGCGGTATCTGGGGATTGAAGGAGCAGTATCAAAGTGCGAGTGTCCGCGATTGAGAATTGAATCGGTGGCTCGCACTTGAGATCGAAAAATGAAACAAATTGTGGCTGGCACTAGGTCGCTGACCTTTTCGAGTATGGAAACTGTGGGAGGAATGGATGAAGCCATAATTTGACAATTCTGGGTTTCCTTCAGAAAAAATATCTTTTATCTCAACAACATCTTCTTCAAATTCTTTTCTTCTTCAATCTTCATATTGGCAATAACGCTCAGCACGCTGGTGCTGGGTATGCAGCCGTTTTCGCAAATAACTAGCGTAATAAACTGTGCGGGGGTGATGTCGTAGTGCAAATTCAGCAGCTTCAGTTCAGGGACTTCCCGCCAATCTTTCAGAATACGTTGCTTCGTACCAGTAGAATCTTGAGATGGTGGAGACAAAACAGAAGGTAGAACTTTCCACGGAGACTGTGTTTTGACGTTTACAAGCTCGTCGGGATCACCTGCGGGGAGAGTAAGCAACTTGTACAGACATAAAAAGATCTTACCGATTTCGTTCCATACGAAAGAATCCAACTGGACCAGATCACTAAATTTAATCAACTCGCACAGCACCATGACCGGAACATGAGCGTCTTGGGCCATCATCGCAACCATGGCAGTACCTGCCCGAGATAAAACCGCACCGTTTGACAGCAGAGCACTTGCGCCGATAATAAGCTTCGTCACTTTTGGTATGACCGCGCCAAGGCTAGAAACCATGACGTATGTGCAATCAATTCCCCGAGCGACGAGACGATTGAGCAAGATTTTTCCTTCCAGCTTTGGACGAGCATCGCTCACTATAACCCGAAAATTGATATTTGTTTCCCTGGCTTGAAGCAGAAGTCGCTCTACAACTGCCGATCTTCCAAACACCAATATCACATCACCATTCTTGATTTTTTCCAAGGCCTTTTCCACTATTGATTCGTCTGCTGAAATGATTCTCTCTTTGATGAATGTGTCAATCCAGGAAAGTAAGTGGGCTTTCGACTGGGAAATTGAGTGAGTACAGCAGTGACACAAAGGTTTGTTACATCTTCATCCGACATTTCTATAGACATATTCGAGACCTCCGATTTCAGCTGCCTAATTGCAAATTTCATAGTCTGGGCTAGATGGCGAGTGGTAGTCAAATGATCGATTTGCTTGCTGAGATATGAGTTCAAATTGCGTTGAATTGCCGTTCCGGGAGGGGTAACATAATCTGCTATGACCTGAAGACTTGTTATTTTGTGAGACAACGATTTTCGAACCTTTTTGAAGGCCGAAAGCATAGCGAGGCATCTGGCAATTCCTCCTGCAATGATAAACTCAGAAAATTGGACACCCAACGAAACGATCGCCGGGTGAAGCATATTGTTTTTCAGCAGGCCATTATCCAACAATTGAATTGCACGTGCTGCACCCATACCACTTTTCTCAAATTGCGTCAAATGAGACAAAAGTGGAACGGGCTTTTGCGCCAAAGTTCTTCCTTTGACTAACGCCCGTTTTTGATGCTTCACGTCGTCAAACTTTATTTGCGAAGATGCTCGCATGTTTGCTTGCGATGACATGGTCGAGAGATTTGGAGGATTGATCGCCGACAAAGACGATGTGGACGCGCTGACAACAGACGGACTGGACGCAAGACCTGCTGCGCCGACGGTTGCGTTAATGCCACTGGGCTGTTTCGCGAATGAAGGAACAGCCTGGTCCGGCAAGTGTTGTTGCGGCTGCGGCAGATGCTGTGGTTGTTGTTGCTGCTGTTGCTGAGATGACTGCTGCTGGCCGGATGCTGCAGCCTTTTGCTGTTTCGCTAACTTTTTGGCCAGCTTCTCGGCTTCCCCTTTTTCCTGAATTTGAGGTTAGCAGGATTTTGACGTGAGTCAGAGGAAAGTCGAACAAAAAAGGGGTCAGTCGAATCATGCACCAATATACCCTTTTGTCCAATAACAGGCTTGCTCACCTTGAATGCACGCTGCTCCTCAGGTGTCATATCCTTGAACTTCTTTTCCGGCGGAGGACTCGCCGTGGGGACGACGGGCGGCAGGGCAGACGCCGGCGAAAACATCTGTTCCTCCAGCGAGCGCGTCTCCTTCGGAGGCTTTGCGTTGCGGGGTTGGTGGGAGTGTTTCGGAGCTGAGCTTGAAGTCGACGTAGCAGCAACGGTTGCGGCAATGGACGACGTAGTGTGCAGCGACCCTACGGGCGACGACTCAGACGGAGGCGCTGCATGGTTAGGAACGGGCTGCGATTGCACGGATGCGTTCGTATTGATGGAAATAGGGGAAGCGGCGGCGGTGGCGGTAGCCTGTTGAGGTGATGTCGCGGATGGTGACTTGACCTTTTTGGCCTTTGCCATTTTGAAAGGATCTTTGACCCTGACACAGTCAGACACTTCTGTGAATTCACAGTAGAAGAGGTTGCTATTACGGAATAACCTGATCTATGTCCCACCAGGGGGAGCTTGTCTTCAGATTCTGCAAGAGACACATGGCAATCCCCATGCCAGCGACTTTGGCATCAGTAAGATCTCAGAACTTGCAGCATGGAATTACTGGTGGCCCAAACTATGGAAATTTGTGAAGGGCTTTGTCCACTCATGTGAGGTATGTGCATGAGCTAAGGTAGCCCAACATCACCCTTATGGACTACTGCACCCACCACCAATCCCAGCAAGACCTTAGTTATTAGTGTCACTTGACCTTATCACAGATTTACCCACTTCAGTAGGCAAGACTCAATCTTGGTAGTTGTTGACCAATTTACAAAAATGGGCCATTTTCTCCCATGCAAGAAGTCAATATCAGCAGAGGATTATAGTATGTCAGGATCACCTGGCAGATTGATCTGGCACTCATCCAGCATCCAGCAGATTATCTGGTGTCCTATCCTGTGTCTGGCTCTTGTTAGTAATCAGAAGGCATTCAAGTTCCTCCTCAGAATACAGCAACAATGCAGCACCCAAGGCATCAAATCCCCAATCTTGAACGCAAACAGGACCCAGATCATCTGCAGGATCATCAGGCATGTCATTGGCCAGATCTGATGAAGATCTGGATCCAGTGCCAGATCCAGAGTATGCAGATCCAGATCTGGCAAATCTGGATGCAAATAGTTTTTTTTGAATTATAGTTGTTTTTTTTTGTTGAAGAGCAAAATATGAAAAAAAAAAATCAATTTGCTAAATGATGCCCAGATACTTGCCAGGTTATCTGGCAGAATCTGGCTGTGCCAGATAGGATAAAAAAACTGGCATTTTGGATCTGGCATCAACAGATTGATTTGCTGGATTTTTTTGAATCTGGTGCTTGCCAGATAGGATACAGATCTACATGGCAATTGTTTTTACCTGGCTTTTTACCTGGTGGATACATTGCCAGATTTGCCAGATCCCAGATTGGATCAGGATACAAAAAAAATTTTTGCTGGATAGGATCTCAAATATCTCCAGATAACTTCAGGTCGCTGTGGATGATACCCTCCTTGTGAATCTGATGCAATCCCTTACACACGTCTAACATCCACTTCACAAGCTGGCTATGGTGAATTTTACTGTGGCTGTGAAGATACCTAGAAAGACTGCTGAGATGAAAGTACTTCATCACAAAGAACAGCAGATCTGTGTCAATGCAGGTGCAAAACAAACAAACCACATTCGGATGGTTGAGACAGCTCCACGTTTCCACATCTAACTCCACAGCTGCACGAACTTTCTTGTTGTGCAGAATATCAGCCACCCTTGACTGCAACTTTAGTTGTGCCCCATCGCGCCTGGTGCACACCAAAAGATCCCGACCCAATGTGCTCCTGCAACCAGTGCGAAAGTTCATCCTTGTGAATGACGTTCCATCCAGGCCTAGCTACTGGCAGAGGATTTGAAGCCTGATCTATGTTCGAGAATTTGGACGATGCAAGAAATTCGCCTTCCCATGTTTTCCATCTTGGCATCAACTTGCAAAAAATTCAAAAAGCATAATGATTCAACCATGTTATTGGTGGCAATGTCCAGGCGAACCAATACGGCATCGGCTGCTTGCTTTGTTATTTCCTTCCTGCATCAATGCTGAAAGTTCCTTTCACTTTCGATTGATTTCACTTTCGACTTTTGCCAGAATATCTACCCTTTCAACTTTCAAGACATGCTCAATCACCAACTGCAGATCCTTATCAGTATTTGAACCGGTCCACGGGACTGCAGCGAACTGGAACACTTGAATGTAGAAGCCATGTTGTCGGCATACAGGCCAGGTATTTGCGGTTGCTACCCGCGCAAAGAAGGCTTTTTGTTGCTTGTTTGGTGGCCCACTCGCAAATCTCCTCCAGTCAGTAGCGCAATTGCAGTAGACGGTCAGTCGCCGCCAAAGTCGCATTTTCGGTCTGGCATTTGCGCTCAAGCCTCACTACAACTAGCGGAACCTTGTCACGGAGGGCTAGGAGAGCGATGTTGTTTACATGGCGTTGATCGCACACATTCCATATAGCTAGGCCGAGAAACACAATCTCCCTGAGGAAAGGAATTGGTGTTTGAGAAATGAGCTGGAGTGCATTGTGAAGAACGTCCATTTTCGCAACGGAAACTGGCAGTGTGTGCAAGTAAGTTGTGTGTGGCAGGAAACTTCAATAGACTCTCACGACACAATAACTTGAACATGGCAGCAGAGGCGTGGGCAGTCTGCGATATCGCAAGCTCACAGTCCGATCGATTTTATCTGTCGGATAATTTTGTCACCCTTCCCAGCATTCAACTCTTCTCCATGAAGCATTTAATATCTTGCCAACCAACACCAAATCACAAACATGATTGCATTACGAAAGTTTAGTTTTCTAGGTTAGTTTTCTCTATTTCCCTCATTGCGATATGATTTTGCGATTCATTATCAAGGAATGGCCTGCAAGTGCATGCATTACAACAACGTTTTTGCGCGTCAATTCAATCCGAATGCCAATCAATTCCAGCCTAACTTTCCTCGGTTCCGTAAATAGAAAACGGAAGCTCTCCACTCCGCAAATGGGCACGATGAATTATTCGCGTTGATGTTGGACGCATTAACTCCGTGCTATTCAGATTTATTCAAGCAACCAACGTGCCTTTGTTTCCATTCTGGAAAAAATGCCCAACAACAAAGGCAAAGGTGGCAAGAACCGCAAAAAGGGAAAGGGCGAAGGCGATGGCGACAAGCGCGAGCTCCTCTTCAAAGAGGAAGGGCAAGAATACGCCTTCGTCACCAAGATGCTCGGCAATGGTTGGGTGGAGGCTCAGTGCATGGATGGTGAGAAGCGGCTCGGCCATATCCGCGGCGCTTTCAGAAAGAAAGTCTGGATCAACGCCGGCGACCTCATTCTGCTTGGTCTTAGGGACTATCAGGATAACAAGGCCGATATTATACTCAAATACACGGTTGGTGCTGTTTGGCCTGGCTTTTGTGACCAAGCTACAATCTGCTTCATCCCTTCAGCCCGACGAAGCCCGAATGCTCAAATCTTACGGCGAATTACCGGATTCAGTCAAAGTCAATGAAAACGAGGAAGGCGGAGATTCCGATGATGGTCTGTCATTTTCAAGCATTATAGCTTTTGTTAATTATACCGCTGTTTCGCTGACACGTTCTTCAGACGTGGATGTCGAGTTTGATATTGATAACGTAAGTCGAAGCGTCCAATCGATTTCGACTGATTGCGCACTGCTCAGATTTGAGCTTTCAACGTTCGTTCAGTCGCAACCCTGTTCGCCAGGGGAATTTCTGAGTTATTTGCCCGCAAACTCCAATAAATTGCTGAGAGAAATTCTACTATCGCGTTTGGCCTGTTTATCAGAAAAATGCAGCAGAAAGCACGATTTATTTTCGACGAGCGACGTTTAAATACAACCAAAGCTCCGCAGCAAAAATTATCCTCACTCAACAATGCAGCTAAAACTCGCTGCAAACAGAAAACGAAAGGCATTTAGTCAAAGAGACCAAAGCCCATATCATCGTCAGATTCCTCCTTCTCCTCCTTTTTCTCTTCCTTCTTCTCCTCCTTGGCAGGAGCAGCACCACCAGCAGGAGCGGCAGCAGCACCCGCAGCGGCAGGAGCTGCGCTACCACCCGAAGGAATTGAAGCCAACTTCTTAGAGCCAGCGGCAATTAGTTCGTTAATGTCCTTGCCGTCGAGTTCAGCCAGCAGAGAGTCGATACGGTCGGAGTCAGCCTCAATACCCACAGACGCCAGGATAGCAGTGACATCTTTAGCCGAAGGAGAGGAATTTCCTCCAAGAGTAGCGAGAAGGTAGGCGGCGATGTACTTCATTTCTGAATTGGTTCGGTGATGTTAGCGGGAAGACTGGTGATAGAGCAATAGAATTTAAAGTCATGACATGTGGATTACGGGGAGACGTTATTGACAACGGCCGGAGGAGAGGACGGATAGATGGATCAGGGTATGGGGATGGGTTGCACTGCACACCAATCTGTTTAACTCTTTTCGAGGGAAAGAAATCTGAGAGAAGAAATCTGAGCAAGTAGGACCGTGTCCGGCCGAAGAAGGAGATGGACGACATCCACGTCGACGCCGACGCTCTGCGACTGCAGATGATTGCTGCCTTCTTCTCACGCGCAAGTTTGCGTTCCGACCGCTTCCTTCGCGCATTTGTCCTCGCGCATCGCTGTGCGTGCTAACACCTGGGTGCATCGTTCCTGCTGCTTATGTGCCGTCACTCGCAGGGATTCCCATTTCCGTCTTTCAATCCCCAGTGCGGCTTGGCGTCCTCGCAGATGATCATGTGGTTGTTGCAAAAGCGGTACGCGCAAGTTTGTCTGGCATTCTCGACGTGAGTTCCTCGCGCAAGGTGCTTTATTCCCACAAAATTGACAGGTCAGCGACGATGGCAGGTCCCTTCGCATGCGATCTACTGATCTTGCAGATGCGGCGACTCCAAACATGTTTTACGTTGAGAATATCCCTCCTTTCGCGACTGTGTCCACTCTCGTCAAGCGTATTGAAAACATCTCCTCCGTTCACCTGCCCCTGACTTCGATAATTCATCAATATGCGACTTCCGCCCGTTGTCACAAAATCAGCAGAAAGTCTAAAGTCTTTCCCCCAAAGCTTTTAACTCTTGTCGACTTCACGATTCCTGCGGACAGAAGCGTTGAGCCGGATTTGGATATTCGACTGCCGGGATTTGCTTTTGTTGTAATCCAGTCTAGAACCGCTTTGGATCCCAAGTTTGGATCGCGCTGGCGACCATTCCGACTCTCTGATTCACGAGCAATCATTCCGTTCATTGCGTGCGAAACGAAGAGAATCGGAGAGTTGGAAGATGATGAAGTGGACGACTGGGAATACGCGCGAGTCATGTCAATGTCTGTGTGTATTCTAATTCCATGCTTAATTCCAAATATCCTTCACAGAAATATTTGGGAAGCCCGGATGGATCAATATTATTCTCTTGCAAACTCGAAGCGCAATCAATTGGAAAGTGCAATGGACCTTCGACATGGTTCACATTCCGGTGCGAGTTATGAGGCAGGAGTGGTTGTTCGATATTCAAACGTTCACAGGGGAACATCCAGAAAGGTCCTAAAAACGCTTTTTGAGCTTGTGGCTCCTGTAAGCTTTGTTGATTATACCAAAGGCGAAACTGAGGTAACAAGATTTGTCTGCATTTTTTACCAATTATTCTTCAACAGGGGTTTGTCCGATTTAAAACACCTATGGGTGCGACACTTGCGACTAGTTACTTCTCTCACCAAAATATCGTTCAAATAAATTCAAAAGACGTCGGTACTTTGATTACAAGCGTAAAGCACCTTCAGAGACTCAAATCCTCAGTCGCATCCGAAAGAGTTGAATTTGACGAATGGGATGAAGTTGAACTTGAATATCACGAGAACTTGGAAGAATCTATCAATCTTGAATCTGACGTGGTGATTGGAATTAGACTTATTGTCCTCCAAGGTAATCATTTCCTTTTTTCGTGTGCCATACCTCACAAATCACGAAGGGGATGAGGAAGAAGCTTATTGGAACGAGATATACCAAAAGCAGCAGAATACTTCCGCGTTTTCAAATCCACAGCCTTGGAAGAAAGGCTTATTAAAAGAAAAAGGAAGGACAGAACAAATTAGCAGAGACACTCCGAATGTTCACATCAAGTTCGCTCCAGATGGTGAAGAATCGGACGTTAGAGAGGAAGCTTTCCCGCTCATCAAAGTTAACATTGGAACGCGTGCAGTAACTTCCCCAGTGAAAGCATTTGACGATGAAGGTGTTCGATCGGAAGTTTTGGAAAATGCGGTTTTGCCCCCTAAGAAAAGGAAATTAGACTCTCGAGAAGCTTTGGAAGCCAGTACGTCAGATAACCCCGATAAAGAAGATGTGAACGTTGAGGGAGATATTTCGAAGAAAAAAAAACGGGGGAAGAGAAGAGGCCGTGGCGGTCGAGGACAAAAAGGTGTAAGCGACGAATAATAAATTTTCGTGACCTGCAAATTTTTGGTTTTCCAGAACAAGCAAATGTCGTCTCCAAATGGCGATACCCCGCCAATGATAATGAACCCCGCAATCAATACCGCAGAGAACCAACGTTCTATTGCCCTAGTCATTGGGCTTTTCGTGTCGATATTCCCGCTTTTCTACTTGTTCCAAGTCGTTATCAACCGATGGTTTTTGGGAGAACAAAAATGGACCAACGTAAGTTGGCACCTTGTAATTGCCTCAAATCATATTTCCTGTTCGAAGTCTATGGCAGAGGCAGCCACAGCTGCACAAACGATAACGTCGAATTTCAAGCTGATTCTTCACCACCTTGTGGCTGTACCAACAAAAAAAGAAGTAGTATCATCTGCTGGCAAATGCTTGATCCCCTTTGGGTTTCTCCTTAGTCTGATTGTTTCAATAATTGTGCTTCAAAACGCCATCGCCGTTCACTCAGTTCTGGTGGAACAGTACACCATCAATGTCACCCAAGTGCAGGCTGGACTTATTGCATTTTTTGTTTCGGTTGGTACCTATTTATTTGACATAAATAATTTTTCCATCCCAGTGCAATGGATTCTTAGTGTCCCGAATACTGGAGTATTACAAAGAAAAAACGGAAGTACGGAAGAAAGCTGCCGCGTATGCATTCAAAATTTCAAATAACAACTATTCAAGGCAAACGAACGAATCCGGAGTTTGTGACACTAATGTTGCTGCTGACGCTGTTGCTGCTGTGTCAATCGATGATATCTGCACTTTTGATTCTTCAAGCCAGTCTATCAGTTCAAAAGTCGAGGCAATTGGTTTCTCAGACAATCCCATTCCTAAAGAAAATTCGGATTCCGAAGTAGAACACCAGGCACCAATATTTGATAGCAAGTTTGAATACATTCGGAGAGTGAAACATTTGTTGCCACAGTACAATTATATTCACTTGTCCTTCGGGAACTTCATGCAGCTGTTTGTGCTCATTACAGAGTTCATTCAACTTGCGTCATTTCCGTTCCGCGATCTGCTGATGTACTCAAACTTCCAGCAGTCGCTCTCATTCGACTCTGATGGCTTTACTGATACAGTTGGATACAAATTCATTGAAACAATCCGCTCAATTACAAGCACTATATCGTCCGGTCTTCCAACAATCGACACCCTCGTTTTGTCCAATATCCGATTCGCTATCGCTTGGTGGATTTCGTTGCTTGGAATCGTTCTTGCTGCGCTTGTTATGACTATCAAAGCATTCTTACACTGTGATTTCTTGTCGGCCCATCCGCGATTGAAAAAATTCTGCAAGTCCGCCGCCGAAGGCTCGTGGGTGGTTTATTTCCAACCATTGACGAGCATTTTGTATCTCATAGTAATCAGTCCTTATATCTTTCTGATATTTGTTCAACCAATCCATAAGATATTAGGATCGTTTGTCGAACCGCTTGGATGCTTCTCGTCCAGCGACCAGCCTCTCTGGCCCCCAGAGCTTGGTGGCTCTGTACTCGAGTCTGTAATGAACAAGCAGATTGCAATCAAACTACGCCAAGAACAATGTGCACCAATACTTCTCAATCCGCCGTTGCAAGTTTGGTGCTCTGTTGTCGGATACATCATGGCGTATTATCTTCTTACTATCTTCAAAGTGTGCGACGAACAGAAGCCTCGTGAAGGCATTGTAACTTTCACATCTCGTTCTGAAGGTTGGCTGGAGTTTTTTTTCGCAGGGATTGAATGCTTGCAGTTTTGAATAAGAATGGTTCGTTGACCTTGCTACTGCTGTACACACTAATTCCAACATCGGACTCCACAACGCTAAGTAAGAACTGCTATAAGGTTCAAGCTCATGCTATTGTGCTTCTAGGAGGAATTGTTGCAGCCATCGTGCTATGTTTCATGATATTTTACCAAATACGGATCGGGTCTTCTTACATCCGCCCGGTGAATTTGTAAGAGATTTCTTAATTTGTTAAGATGCTTGATATGTGTTTTTCGTGAAAGCTGGCGCTCCATATCCTTCACATGGGTGCTTTGGATGAGTTTATGCATAGTTTATTTTACTCATCCAAATCAAGCGTCGTTTTACAACATCACACAATCCAGCACCTACCGACCATGGATTCGAATATTTTTAACCATTGTTTTCGGTTGGCTTTGCGTCCTAGTTGTTTATGCTGTGCTTCATTTTTCCGTGCTGAGGTGATTATTTTCTTCATGTTCAAACACTGAGACCGCGCAGAGCTATTGAGCGGCAAAGTACGAAACCAAGAACAGGAATTACTTATACTTATGGCAGCGGTGACGACGAAGACAGTCAAGTTGCCATCATCGCCAGCAAATTCGCTTCGGCGATCAGTTCAATCGCTCAACGAATTAGAGGCACCCAAGCCAACGTCGGAATCAACCAAACAACCATTGGGCGACCGGAAATCTCACAAGCGTCAGCAATACCAATTGTTCTTACAACTGATCCAATCGCCACTTTGAGAAGTGTGCGGTCGGCGACTAGCGATTCCACAAGCGTTGCTTCCGCATCGTCAGCTACGAAATTTTCCGACCGATCGTCCGTGTATAACTCTGTTGTCCGACCTAAGCTTGTTGGCCCAAGAGGTCCTTTATCTGCGGACTCAACCACTGCTGGATTTGTGAGACCAAGCTCCCTCATTTCTGCGAATAAAATACACTACAAATTGGATCAAAGATCGCTTGAACAGCTCAGTGAGCGTGTCATTGAGGAAGGACGGGTCGGGGAGAAATCCAAAGGCGGTGGGAACGAGGAGACACTGGACTGATGAATAATAATTGCCAGCAAATAAAGTCTGCGGATGCTGTTGTTAACCATTTTCTTGCTTTTGCTTTGTTAACTTTCACTTTGTTCGCTCACCCTGATTTTGTTTTGTTTATTGTCCCATGCCCACCCTGCGCATTGGTGGATTCGCCACCGCCGACAAAGTTCGTCTTAACTCTCTGCCCTGTCCTTGCCGTTCTGACAGTTGCTGCTCGTATGGCTATTTTTCCCGTAGGAATCCGATGTTCGCACTTTGTTGCACCCTTTTTGCTGTGTTCAGCGGTGCGTAGAATCGAAATTTTTGAGTTGACAAGCTCTTGTATCGCAGCGTGTGGCATGCCGCTGGGGCATTTCAGCGAGGATTCGTGTACTTCGCGGAAATAGACGGCGATGATGCTGCTGCCGCCGCCGTTGTCCGCAATATCGATGGCGTGAAGGTAACGTGGCATATATACGAATACTGATCCGCATTGCAGTTTCCGAATGGGAACAAAGTTCTCGCCAGTCTGGATTCATCGCAGCCTCCTCCGCCGTCCACAGCTTCCATTCCCGCTTTAGCTTTATCTAGGTCTCCTCCTTTGTCTGCTCAACCAGTTACTGCCGTGCAAAGCTTGGACATTGGCAGGTATCGTCGGACACCGCAAAATTCGCGGTCACGCAGTCCAGCCCGCAACGAACGTGAAAAACTCAAGGAATCTAGCGGGTCACATCTGGGCTATGTAGGTCGTGCTGGCGATCTTCTTACCGGACCTTCTATGCTGGACACCCAGGACAAAGTCATTTCATCGAGTACCGTTACAAGCATGAACAGGAAAGACCGGAGTGGCAACTCCCTCTCGTTCCAGAATTTTACTCCTTTGGCACCAGCTGACAATGATGTCGAGGTGCCAGTGGCAACTATCGGTGCGCCTCGTCTTTTGACTCAGGCCAAGGCTCTAAGATCCGGATATGGATCGGCTGGTCAAAGGTTCCGCGTTTTCGCTAATGCCTTTAGTTTGTCAATTCCGTCTGGCGAATTTTTCCATTACGGTAACTGCCTTCCTGCTTGATTCAAAGATTGATTATGTATCAGATGTAACCGTAAGTCCAGACACCATTCGGTGCGTGAAGCGCAAAATTTTCGAGCAATGGGCTAAAGATTCAAAAGTGATTGCCGAAACGGACGGCGAAAAGAATTTGTACACTGCAAAAGATCTCAAACTTCCAAGCAACGGTGCGGAGTTTATCGTTGTCTTGCCAGACACGGGTTGCAGAGTACAAAAATTCAAAATCAAAATTAAGTATGCCTCTATGGTTGACATGGCGGCTGCTCACGAATTCGTGGAAAACTGGAAAGGTGGGATTGAAGTCCCAAGAGCAGCCTTGAATCTTCTTCAGCTTATAATGGCTCATCGTCCCAATGTTCTTTTCACGTCATTTCATAAATCCACTCATTGGGGATTTTACGAAGCCTACAATCCACAGTTTAATATTCAAAATGGGTTGAATCTTGCACGCGGCTGGAGGCAAAGTGTGAAATACACGTTGGGGGAATTACTATTGAATGTCGATGTTTCAAGCACAACTTTTTATCCAGCAGGTGATACCAGCGACTTGTATGATTTTTTTTTTCAACTTGAAACAGAGTCTGTGCTGATCTTGATTGCGAGACTCTTCAATAGAAGCCGTATTCAAGATGTGTCTCATATAGATCTTGCTCCAGGATCGACAAGTTTTTCGCGAGTTTCAAAATTTTTGAAAAATGTTGCAGTCACAAGTACTCACTTGGACCGGAAGTATCGGATGAGGGGATTGGCGAGAGTATCTCCAGACTCTGCAATTATTGAACGAACAGAAGGAGGCCGTTGCTCGGTAACGGATTATTTCAAAAGGCAGTACCAGATTTCTCTCAGGTACCCTGACCTTCCATGCGTCATATGCTCAGAAGATGGGAAAATTCTCATTCCTATGGAGCTTTTGACTGTGAAGCCTGGCCAGCGGTTCATGGGAAAACTATCAGACATTCAAACCGCTGAAATCATAAAAATTACAGCCATGCCATCGCATATGCGCCGAGACCGAATCCACGAAGGAAGAGATCGCATGCATGGAAATGCCTCGGACGAGAACAGCCAGTTGGATGCATGGGGTATAAAAATTGCTTCTTCTATGAAGGAATTCGATGCTCGATTGTTACCAGCACCTGTTGTCACTGGTGCGCGTAACAGTTCCATTACGCCTCATAATGGTGGCCTTGATTTTATGCGCGAAAGAAACTACAAATTTTTTCATGGCATTCCTTTGAATGCCTGGAGCATAATTATTTTTGATCGTGAAGGTGCGGTGCTACTGGATGCAGTTGAAAATCTTTTCAATGAACTTGACATTGAATGCGCACGACGCGGCAATCCTATAGCCAGCCGTAACATTCGTAGTGTCATCACCTACCAAAACAGGAAAACTGTTGAACAGTGCCTGCTTGAAGCGAATAGTCTCGCTGTCTCTGCTGCCGCTGATAAATTCATGAATGATTATGCTCGCGCTCAGATGATTTTCTGTATCATGACCAGCAAGTCGTCTGTTTATGACGAAGTTAAATTCCTTGCAGAAACAAAATTCAATCTGATGACCCAATGCTTACTGTCCACAAAGCATTTTGGTCAAAGGGGACTCGCGCGGGGGGTTCAAGTAAATTTGGCGTTGAAGATCAACGCAAAACTTGGCGGCATTAATACCACTGTAGATACCGACCGCTATTTGAATATTTTGGGAAAAGCAAGAAGTGCCCCGACCATGATTATGGGAGCTGATATCACACATCCACCGGTTGGTGTTCACGGCGGAGTTTCTATTGCAGCAGTCGTTGCTTCCATTGATGACACGTAATTCCCTTAGCATTTGATCATGGTGAACACGATTCATTCAGGTACACAGTTTATCGCGCTACGGAACGTGTGCAAGGACCGCGTTTAGATGTAATTCAAGACTTGCAAGGAATGTTCAAAGAGCATATCAAACATTTCTACAACCGTTATGGATTTCTTCCAGCAAGAATAATCTTCTTCAGAGATGGAGTTAGCGAAGGACAAATTCAAGAAGTTTGTCTGAATGAGATCAATAGCTTAAAGCTCGTGCTTCATCACTTTGGTGTATCCGATTGCAAAATTACTTTCGTAATTGTAGGGAAGCGGCATGCATATCGTTTCTTCCCGAAGGATTCGAGCACTTTTGGCGATAAGAAGGGCAACTTAATGGCGGGAACTATCATTGACTCAGGTTTTAATGCCGTTTGCTGCCTATATATGTGACACACAAATCAGGCGTTACCCACCCGTCAGAGTTTGACTTTTTTCTGTATTCTCATTCGGGGATCCAAGGGACATCACGCCCCACGCACTACCATGTCCTTCTCGATGAAAATAGGTTCACTTCTGACGAATTTCAACAGATTACATACAATTTGTGCTATACTTACGCTCGTGCTACAAAATCAGTCTCCTTGATACCCGCAGTTTATTACGCACATCTAGCTGCTGATCGTGCGAGATATCATCGTCGCGGCGGACATATCTGCGATTCCGAGTCTGGATCTGTCGCCGATGACGAAGCCAGCGCTATCGCCGAGTTTGATCCTGTCACTGCCGCCATGAAAAAGTCCATGTACTTTGTTTAGAGCGGTGTAGGTTTGTGAGATGTTTTGTTTCGTTGTCCTGATGTTGTTGTTGATGCGTCGTGGGTTTTTTTCACTTTTCCTTTATTGGCGAGAAATTTTGCGAGAAATGAGATTTTCGGAAAAGTTTGAATCACTTTTTAGAACTCAAATCAAATTGCCTGAACGGCATTGCCCCTGGTAGCAGCTCATCCTCTACGCGCTGTAACTTCATTCCTTCATCATCTCTGAACCGTGGACCTTCCTCGTGCCGATGCTCAAACCGACGTTTCAGGTCTCTCACCGAACCGCCAACCTCATAGCGCTCGTCTCGCATTCTTCCACTAATGCTGTGCGCTTCGGAGTTGCTTTTAGGAATCCGCATACGCAATGATTCCGGGAAACACGGGTTTGGCCCTTCTCGTCGGAAATAAGGGTGCCGTAACGCAGTCTGGCTCAACAAGTCCCAGAAACATAAACGGGTGAGTCAAATCATCAAACGCAACAAAACTGGATTAAACCTTCGCATCGACACGCCCTTCGGGATCGTAAACTAGCATCGCAAGCACAAGTTCGACGCCTTGGCCTTCGACACCGGCTTCGCGCATAACGCTACGTACCGTGCTGAATCCGCCACCAGGTGCCGCCGCAGCTGACGCTGATGCCGATGCAAGCAGTCCCACATGCGGGAGCCGTGCCATCCCAGGCCATATCCGCGGAGTGGCCGAGCCAAGCAGACCTGCGATCAGCGCTAATTGATTAGCTTCCGTGCGTCCTGGAAGAAGGGGTCTGTTTTTGAAAAGCTCGGCTAGTATGCACCCCGCCGACCTTTTGTTTTTGTTATTCTTTGTATCGAAAGATTTTGTACCATATATCTGCTGCGGTGGTATACATGCTGTCACCTAACAATATTTCGGGGCTTCGATACCAGAGTGTTACGACGTTTGGTGTCATTGCACCGGACGGCGTACTGAACTTTCTCGCAAGGCCAAAGTCGGCTGTTACAAGTAGCACTAGGAATCAGCAAAACAGAATCTACAACTTATTCAACCAGCCTATCTTAAGAAATCCTTTATCATTCAACAAAAGGTTCGACATTTTCAGGTCCCTTTGCCGGAAAGAATCATCGGTCCGATGGTGACCCCAAAATCATCAACGAAATTCGAATTTGTTTCACGCGGACGGAAAATACGCGTTCGATCATTAAATCGGAATCAAACAATTTTGTCGGGAGTGTTCCCATGAATAATTTTGAATGGATGAATCGACGCGGGAGGGTTGGGGGATAATTTTACGGTAGCAACCATTTCGAAGAACCGAGGAAAAAGCGCTTTTCATTGACAAGGTTATAGGTTGACCAAGACCGAACCTATGTATGATGTGATTTTCGTGCAGGTAATCCAGCCCAGTCAATAGTTGCAAGATCAAGCATTTGACTTCGGCCAAAAGAAACTTGTTTGGCCGTAGTCTGGAAATGACGTTGTCCATCAGCGAAGCTAAGTCCTAAAACCGGGTGAGATCACTGAAATGAAAAATGCATCACTTGCAATGTCACAAAATTCCATGACTTGGTATTTCGCCCACAAATGAAAAGAAAAGTCATATGCGCGACTGAGACAATAGTCTTAGACCCACCCATAAAAATTTGGTCTGCAATGTCGCGAAAAGGAAGTTAGTCGAGCATTGAAATAGGAACGGCATCAGGCGAACCAAATGAGTTTCCCACGCAAACGCTGTGAACGCGCACTATATTTTCGTGCCGTAAGGAGCGCAGCAGCGAAACTTCTCGCAATGACGACAGGGGCAAGCCATCCTTCTCACGCTCCATTCGCACCCGCTTCAGGGCAACAATTTGGCCAGATTTGGTGTCTCGCGCCTTGTCTGTATAGGGAATCAGGCGCACGTCAGGCCCAGAGAAGAGAAAAGCAAGATCACAGGAGGGTCTGTGAACGCACACACAATGCCGTACGTTCCCTCGCCGACACGGCCCAGCTTCTCGAACGCAGACACAGAAGCGCATGCGCCCAGAAAGACGGCAGGGTCTGGGCCCGGCGCTCGAGCAAGCGACACGGACGTCAGTACACCCGTTGTGGTCGACATGGGTGGTCGATGCAGATTGCGTCGAAAGAAAGCTGATGTCGCGCCCCGCAGATCCCCCGAGGTGGGACTCAGGCTTCCTTGGTGGCCGCTACGTGCTACAGGTGCGTGATCATGACACATCTGACCCCTCCTCATCCTTATCGGCTGCGGAATGTGGCGCTATATGCTTGCCTCATGTTGCATACCATTCTTGCTTCTTGCGTCTTTTGGCCGCCCGTTTGCTTCTGTGCCACTCCGCGACCTAATGAGCAATCCTGCAGCGAGATCTCGGTCAAGGTGCATACGGAGTCGTTTGGTGCGTCTGAGTGTCAATGCCTGCGCCTGCGCTCAACAAAAACAAAACATTGCACCAGTGCCGCGAAGAACATCCAAACTGGCCAGGACGTTGCGATCAAGAAGGTTCTTAAAGTTTTCGAGAAGAGTATCTTGGCGAAACGGGCTCTCCGCGAAATCAAGCTTTTGAAGCACTTTAATGGCCACGAGAATGTATTCTCTAGTTCCTTCTTGCGGTTTCATCCTTTCGTCTTACCCGTTGATTCTTTGACCTTGCCAGATTACCTCGATTTTAGATATGGATATCTCCGACATCAATAACTTCCAAGAAATGTTAGTTTTTTCAAACTGACTACCTTGTTGACGACACCATTTAGCTACCTTGTTCAAGATTTGATGGAAGCGGACTTGCACCAAATAATTCGATCCGAGCAACCCCTAACTGATGCACACTTTCAATATTTCATCTATCAAATCTGTCGGGGCTTGAAATATATTCATTCAGCAAACGTCTTGCATCGCGATCTAAAACCCGGAAATCTTCTCGTCAATGCAGATTGTGAGCTTAAGATTTGTGACTTCGGACTGGCAAGGGGGCTTGCAAGCACAGTCGAAGATCCCGGGTTTATGACTGAATATGTTGCAACAAGATGGTATAGGGCACCCGAAATTATGCTGAGTTTCAGAACTTACACCAAAGCCAGTTAAGATTGGATATTTTTTTCCCTTAGTTTTCTGATATTATCATTATCTTTCGCTTCAGTTGATATGTGGAGCATTGGGTGCATCTTTGCTGAATTATTGGGAGGAAAGCCATTATTCAAAGGGCGTGATTATGTTGATCAGCTGAATCATATCTTAAATATTTTGGGAACTCCAGATGAGGATACTCTCCGGCGCATCGGAAGCGAACGGGTAAAGCGAGTTACTTGTGATAACGCCGTTTCCGAAAGTCATTTCCTTAGGCGCAACTTTATATTAAGAGCTTGAGATCAACGTCAAAAGTACCGTGGGTGCATTTGTTTCCGCGTGCCTCGAATGTTGGTAAGAGAATCTGGTTTCTGGCAGTTACATACTGACTCACCACATGCTCCTTTAGCTTTGGATTTGTTGGAGCGACTTCTGTCTTTCGATCCTTCTGCTCGTGTGACCGTAGAGGAAGCACTCAAGCACCCGTATTTGGAAGCATACCATGATATTACAGACGAACCATCGCATCCTATGCTGTTTGACTTCGGATTTGAATCTATTGAATCAATGGATGACATGAAGAGTTCGTGACTTTTTTTTATTCTTTGTTCGTTTTGCTGTTTTTAACCGGTGGAAGCTCAGGAAGCATTGCCCAAGAAGTCAACGATTTCAAAATAAGAAGGAACAACGAAATGATTGCCGGGAACTTCTTGCCGAGGATGCCGGTTGCGTGAAAGTGAAGGGCATGCTTGGGCTAAGCGGAAAATGCGATGTTGTTTGACCGTTCTTTACGATGTTCCCGAGGATCTTCCTGCACCGCGTCAGGGCGTTTGGGTCTGCAGCTAAGGCGACCCCGAGCGCCCACGACGCCAAACCAAGCTCTGACGGTTCTATTCTGCAAAGCATATACTACGCTGCCGTCCCCTTGGGCGCGTACGGACTGCGTAAGCGTCCATTACACTGCCTTCCCTGATTCCGATGTGGGGCTCACACCGCTATCCGCAGTGTACTGGCTCAACGACTGGCAGCTCTCGAACGCCCGCAAAGCTGAGGCGGAAGCAAATCCGCGTCCGGCGCTCTCCGACCCATCCCAGTTCCAAAGCTTTTCACTCGTTCGCAAGGAAGCCCTCACGCCGAACACATCGCGCTTCGTGTTTGCTCTCCCCGAGGACGCCACTCATCTCGGCCTCCCCACTGCTTCCTGCGTCGTTGCACGGTACGTGGCTGATGACAAGAAGGATGTGGTGCGCGCCTACACCCCTGTCGAGGACCCTGCCCTGGGCTATTCCGGCACGTTCGACTTGATTGTCAAGAAGTACCCGGGCGGCCCAATGTCCTCGTATATTCATTCCCTCCGCCGTGGGGATCGACTTGAACTGAAAGGCCCGATTTTGAAATACAAATACGAGGCTAATAAGGAAGGCCATATTGGGCTGATTGCTGGCGGCTCGGGCCTTACCCCGATGCTGCAGGTTATTCAACGCGTTTTGTCCGATAAGAGTGACAAGACCAAAGTGAGTTTTTCTTTGTTGCCGTTCTCTGAATTGAATCACTTCGCACAGCTCACGCTTCTCTTCGCGAACGTGACGGAGAGTGACATCATTTTGCGCGATTACCTTGATAAACTCGCCAGGCAACACCCAGAGAGATTTGCTGTACATTACACTGTGGACAAGCCGTCGACGGCTTGGAAAGGTTACTCCGGGTTCATTAACTCGTCCATGCTCAGTGATTTGATGCCGAAACCTGGAAATGGAAAGGTAATTACTGCATTGTTTTCTTTCTTTGTGTGATATGAATTATATATTTTTATGGGAACCAGGTGTTTGTTTGTGGACCGCCGGGTATGATGGCGCACGTGTCGGGCCCGAAGGCGAAGGACTACACGCAAGGAACAGTGGGGGGGCTTCTTAAGAGCTTGGGATACACTGAGGCCGACGTGTTCAAGTTTTGAGAGTCCAGAACAAAGTGACTGCACAACTCCCGCTTATGCTGGCGGTTAAATGAGCGTGTGTCTTCGGGTTCTGCCGATCCGTGTCGGATCCGCGCTTGTCGTTGCATTCTCGCCGATTTTTGCCGTATTGGGTACACATGATAATCGACGTGGCATATTCGCTCGATGCAGTGCCACGGACAGATCTCACGGGTGGGTTAAGAGGAGGCGCTGTTTCAGCCGCCGGACAGTCTGACGCGTTGGTGAAACACTCACTATATTCAAGAAAGGTTCGTTTCTTGGTCAACAAATCGAATGGACCTCCTGCAGCAGGGTTAGTCTTGAACATCTCATGTCGCGCGCAGTACGCTTATCCCCACCCGCCCCTCCCTCCGTCATGCGCATGAACAGCCGAGAAACTGATTGACTCCGAATTCGGCCAGAAGGCCGTCGAGTTCCTTGACTCTGAGTCTGGTGGCACCCAGATCGACAACGTAACGTGGCTGCGCTTTGCCCAGCCTTCTCCGCACTACTTTTACAGCCCTCAACTCATCCTTGCCCTGCATTGCCTCTGCTAATGCCAACTTCCGGGGCTGCGCGTGCGCGCGCGCTCTTATGTCCCTCGCTCTTTCCGTGACACCAAGCTGACGAAACCCTCCCCTTCCATTACACAACCACACCACACCACACCACACTTTACCCAGCTTGCTCGTGCGGTTGCCGGTGAGAAGGGCACCATGGTGGCAGCCACCGCCAAGGGATACATCCACAGCCACAACCACCACGGCGGCGGCGGCGGCCCGCCAGCGCACGGCGGCGAAGCGCCCGACGCGGGCGACGCCGGCCCGGGCCCGGGCCCAGGCCCCTTCCCCCCCGCGGCGCACCTCCCGCAGCAAGGATCGCAGCCGCCAACCCACGCGTACGGCCAGCACGAAACTCAGGGCTTTGCGCAGCAGCAGTCGCGCCCCGGCGCCGAAGACGACGGCGCCCCCGGCGGCCTTGCTGGCATGGTTGGCGAGTTGGCGCAAGGGTTCTTGAAAAGATGAAATGAAAACCATAAATAAAAAAATAAAAAAAACAAACATTGAACTCATAAAAACACTTGGTCCTAAACACATGGATTTATTTTTCCGCTGAACTGCCGAAATGTCTAAACTATTTTCCCCTCTTTCTGTTTTTTTTTTTTTTTCTTTGGTGTTCTTGTTTTGGTCTTTTTTCTTCAGTTTCTTTTCTTTTCTTTAAGTACGGTACAGGGTTCACTCGGCGCTATCACTGAACTCAATTCGGTCGTTTTGAACTATTGTATCCATATACAGCGAAGAAGGCGCCTGGCTGCTGATAATTGAGGCGGGATATGACAGGTACGACGACGTGTTGTCTTTTCGCCACGCGCCGGGGCGCGCGGCGAACGAAAGCACCAGGGATTCACCCTGCATGCTCTCCACACTGCCACTCGGCAGCTGGTTCAAAGCGCGACCTCCGCTCCCGCCGCTGCTGCCGCCTCCGCGGGAGGAAACAGAGTTGAACCCTGTTTGCTGATGAGAATTTTGGGATGTTTGCTGCAGAGGATCGTTGCTGACATTCAGGTCAGACGCGAGGTGCGAAGGCATTGCGCCCAGCTTGCTTGCTGGGTTGCGTGTAGGCCCATCGGAGCCGGACTGGGACAGCTTTTGGGACGCCGGTTTCCGAAGCCCTTGCGGGATCTGCACGACACCCCGCAACACTTGCATGGCGGCGGCAGGTGCTTGCGCGTGCAGCTGATGCAGTGGCGGCATTTGCCGTTTGTCCGGAGACAACGGCATTGCTGTGACAGTCGGGCCGATATTTTGCAGCCGGGGTGCGGCTGGGGCGTGGTAGGAAAACTCTGGCTCGGCAGCACCGACAGCCGAGGCGGCTTCATCGGTTTCGTCGGCGTCCAGAATCTGGCGCGCAAGGTGTTTTGTGTCTCCGTATTCGACGTAGATGCCGCCTCCTCCTCCCGCGGCAGCGGCAGCACTTTTTGAAAATTTTGGCTTGCCGATCAGGCCGCCACCATTCGCGTTCACGGAGATGCCGATCAGCGCACCGCTGCCGGTCATGGATGACGACGACGATTGCGATCGGCGGCCGCTCCCAACAAAGCCGCCGCCAGCGCCGCCGCGAGAGCGCTGGTACGCGAAGGCTAGTGCAAATGAGGCCAGCAGCACCACACAGGCGGCACCGACACCGGCAATGATGGGGCCGGCGCCGCTCTGGTTTACAGCGGACGACGAGGCCGGAGCGGTGGTGGTAGTGGCGGATTGCACGACGCCGGCGGCGGGGGCGACGGCGGACGTTTGGGCGGCGGAAGAAAGCGAGGAGGAGGTGGAGGACGACGCGGACGGTGAAGCTGAGGCGACGGTCGTTGCGGCAACAACAGCAAAGCCGGCGGCACCGTTTCCCGAGGAAGATGTGGTTGTCGAGGTCGAGGTTGCGGTGTTGGCGTCGCCGGAGGGTAAGCACTGCGAGTAGTACATGCTCGCGTAGACGCAGACGGAGTCGATGCAGCAGGTGGGGCCGGCCCACTCGTAGCCACCGCACTGCGAGTACGTTGGTGCGCATGAGGACGAGGCCGCGGAGGAAGTTGCAGCGGCGAGGGCGGCGGCGGGGATAGCGAGGAGGGCCAGCACTCGCAGATGGACGGGCACAGGCAGGCGGACAGGCGCATTGGTGATGGCAGCGGCGGTGGGCGCAGTGCGGGCGGCAGTGGCGGTCGACATCATGGAGGAGAGCAAGTGGTGGTGGTGGTGGTGGTGTTGGAGTGGGAGTGACAGTGACAGTGGGAGTGGGAGTCTGTGTCGGAGTGGTCGCAGTGGTCGCAGTGGGTGTTGTCGCTGCAAATGAGCAATTTCCATTTCCCATTTCCCATTTCGCTTCATTTCGCTTCATTTCATTTGCACAAGCATCGGCATTCCAATCCAATCCAATCCAATCCAATCCAACCCTTCATTCCGTCTTACTTTCTTTCTGTCTTACTTTCATTCCTTTCCCACGCACGCCCACACCCACCGCATCCAGCACACTCGCCCTCCTGCCTTGCCTCACTACTCCCCACTACTCCCCGCTACATTCCCCCCATCCACTCCAACACCACTCACTGCCTGTCCATGCCGCCGCGTTTGGTCCCGGTCTTGTCGACTCTTTCAGAGCACCGCTTTTAGTTTCAAGTCCTATTATATGAGTTATGTGCTGCCCATTGATTCCCACCGTTCACTTGGGTGGCACTAAAATGCACTAAAATGCCTCCAATGGTGGCTATTGTTAACTCTGTTTGTGAATGGTATTCAGTTGTTGAGCGATGCACTTTAAAAAAAAAATAACTTTGCCGTCAAAACAAGAGCCTGACACAGTAAAAGAAGGGCTTGAAGTACCACTCACAACCGAAGCAAAGGAAATTCTGTGTCCTGCGATGTATATGGTGCTTGGTTGGGAAACATTCAAATACGTCGAAAATTTAAACTTCATAGCCACCGATTTTTCGGAACTTTTTTGATCATCGACTTCCCGTTCAAGACTGCAGGAAATTCTTTTTTCTTCACCTCAAGATGTCGATCAGCTTTTTGTTTGTTTTTTGGGTGGCGGACTACTGAAAATCATGCAAGCATCATGATTCGATCGAGCTTCTGTTCTTCATGGTGAGTCACAGCGCATCCTTTTGCTTGCACAAAAACCCGGCGAAGCGCCAAGCCTGACGGTGCACAGAGACACCACCAAGCCACGTGCACAAGCATAACCATGCCGTCCAGTCCATCCTGCTGCATCCCTGTGAGCACATCAACCGACGGCGATGACGTCGGTGGTGGTGGCAGTGCGTCCGTTGCAGTCAAAATTCGCACCGATATTGGTGCTTCTGCAAAGTCTATCGTTCTCTGTGCGACCACCATACCTGCTGCTCCTTCACTCCACACCATAGTTCAGTCATTTCCAGCTTCTCTTCAACATGATTCCAAACCACCTCCTGCGAAAAATAAAACATCCATCAGCTCCAAGCGCGGCCAAAAATCCAAACTTCGTTTGAACAAGCGCTTCGCTGCTGCGTACAAGCTCAAAACGCTGCTTGGTATCGGTGGCTTTGGGCTTGTTTGCGGCGGTGTCAGGAATGCTGACGGGTTTGTTGGGCTCTATATACATCGTGGTTTTTCCCACTGAGTTTGTGATTGCAAGCCTTCCCGTGGCTGTCAAGTTTATTTCCAGAAATAAAGTGCACTCCTGGACTTTCGATAACGACCTAGGCTGGATCCCCACAGAAATCTACATTTTGATGAAGGTGAGCAATAGATCAACTTATTATTCGTGTTCAAAGTCTTTTATCAAGCACAAAAATCCGGCAATCATCAAGTTCATCGATTTTTTCGAAGATACTAAGCTCTTCTACCTCGTCACTGAGCTTTTCGGTGACGTTTGGAGTGAGTCTTTGGAAACCTTCAGTGAGACCACCTCCCCAACATCAAGCACGCTATGCAGCAGTCATTCCTCCGTTTCCCTAAACCATGACATTACCCAAGTAAAATTTTATTGTTTAGTAATCGCTATCACAAAATTTGACGCCATATCTCCTTCCTTCCGTTTCCAGTCATTCAGCCAAATGCAGAAACAGTGTCCAGTGGATCTTTTCGCGTGTATTGAGAAATCGCACGGACTGGAGGAAAACATTGCAAAAAAGGTGTTCAGGCAGATAATACAATGTCTGGACTATTTGCACGCGAACAACATCAGCCATCGCGACTTGAAAGACGAGGTCAGTCTGGCGAGTTTCTTTGCATATACCACCGCCCGAAGCACAACGCGTCCTGACGATTTCCGCAGAACATTGTCGTCGACTCAAACTACAGCATCCGCGTCATCGACTTTGGCTCCGCATTTATCAGCCACGCCGCGGGCAAGGACGAATTCCACGACACGTTCCACGGCACCGTCGAGTACGCCGCACCGGAGGCCCTCAGCCAGCCCGCGTACCAGCTGCTGCCCGCCGACATGTGGTCCTGCGGCGTCCTGCTGTTCGTCATGCTCAGCGGCTCGCTGCCCTTCGCCTCCGTCGACGCCATAGTCCGGCTGCCCGTCCCGCCGCTGAGCCGCCGCGTCTCCCACAACGCCAAGCACCTGCTCCACTGGCTGCTGCGCAAGAACCCCGACCATCGCCCCGTCACTGCTGAAGTCCTCTGCCACCCGTGGCTCGCTGCCGCGAGTTGAGCTTTGCAGAAAGCCCAAGAAACCCTTTTATATTGTTTTCTTTTTTTTTTTTTTTGGCATTCATGCTGGTCGGTCTGCATAGTCACGCTTCCGCCAGCATGTCGTTTACTTTATTGCAGGCTGCGGCACAACACAACATAACACAACACAAAAGTACAAAAAAAAAAAAAAAGACAATGTTTCAAGCGCGGAAAAAACATGCAAAAGAAAAAAGAATAAAAAAAAAAAATTTTTTTTTCCAATATTTATTTTCACAGTCTGTGCTCCGCCCACGCCGCCTGAACCTTGTCAACAACTTCCACAAGCTCGGCAATCATTCCGCTCCGGTCCCACTCGAGCGAGCGCCGCAAGACCACTGCGCCCAACGCCACCCCCAGCGCCTCCAGCTCAGACACCGACGCGTCCGCGGTCTTCGCGAGCAGGGCGGCCTCGAACATCGACAGCGCACTCTCGTCGACAATAAACTCTTGCTCCATTTCGGCTTCGGCGCTCTGCTCAGCGGCCACGGCGGGCTCAGCCTCTGTCTCGCGTTCGAGCCCTGCAAAGGTGGCGATGAGATAATTTGCTGCATATAAATCTTCTCTCACCATTTTGAAGAGCCTTTGAACTGTCAGCCACAGCATTCGCACCGATCTCGTCATTAAAAATAATCGCCGCCAACTGATCATTGTCAAGCACAGATCGTCGCTTGCGCTTCGGGGAGGACGCGTCGCCGTCGCTGGCAGTCGCAGGAGTAGCCTCCATTCTCACAGGCGACTCTTTTGCAACCTCCTCCTCCTCAGCAACAACAGCCATAGCAGTCTGCGACTCGGTAGACTCGACCTTTCCTGGATCTCCATCAAGCGCAATGTCCGAACCAACATTTCGCAACCCGTCAGCATCCTCGGGTTTGTTATTACTGTCATTACTGTTGCAGTTGTCATCACCAGCGTTGTTGTTGCTGTCGTCGTCCTCGTCGTCGTCGTCGTCTTCATCGTCCTCAATTATCCGCTTCGGTTTCCGCGGAGACGCGCGGTCTTGCGGCGCCGGTGCCTCGGCAACAGGAAGATTCAGCGAGTATGCCGCCAGGTCCGCATCGTCGTCGTCGGCACTAGCGGCTGCATCGCCGTCGCGCGCCTCTCGCCCGCCGCTGCCACCGCCGTTCGCCTTGTCTCCCGAACTGTGCGCCCGGTGAAACGCACCTCCCAGCGGCGAAAGACCCTTCGCTTTGCGCTGCTCGTTGATCAGCTTGCACCGCAACGCCGACTGTTTCAGCTCCCACACAAACTCCGGCTCGCGCTTGGTGAGCGTCTCAATGTAGGTCATGAAGTTGTCCCACAAATCAAGCGCCTGTGCACCGAGGGGGGGGGGGGGGGGGGGGGGGCAATTGCGAGCCACAGCGAACAAAAGCAAGCCAGCAGACTCATGGCTGAGGATAGTATGGAACAGAGAGGCGGCGAGCATCGGAGAGGGTTTTAAGTGGCAGCCACTGAAAACAAACCCCACCTTGCCAACTATTGCAGACTGCGGCTCATTGAATTCTTCGGCGCTCTCGATGATGCACCGGAAGTCATCCACAAACTCATCGACAGTGGTATATTCATTCGTGTTCACATAGTAAAGAAGCGTTTCCAGATCCATCGGATTTGAAACAGTTGTATAATCTGAAAAGTAAAAAGACATGAGCATCACGCAAAACTATTGCACCGGCATACAGTCAGGGAATTCGTCGGGATCAACCGGGCGCTGAAATTCTGAAAACTTCTTGTTTCTTTTGATGTCAGAGACGATGAATCGGAGCTCCATCCGCAACTGGCGACGGAGACCCTCGTCGCGCTCAAACAGCGCATTTATCTCGTCTTCGCTCAGTTCGCGAGGCGGGGGGCTCTTTGCGCGTTGCAAAGGCGATGCTCTGCGCACTGGAGATTGGCCGCTGTCTAGTTTCTTTGGCTTCTTTTTCACCGAAGCAATAAGATCCTCGAAGAAACGCTTTCGCGAAGTCTTGTCAGCCATTCAAAAAATTAGTTGGGCCACATTCCAAAAAGGTCTTCGCCTCACCGCATCTGGCCCTTGCAGCTCAACGATACGCTTCCAGCCTTCCACACCGGTTATTTTTCCCAGCTTGCCTTGAATTAACCGTTGCAAGTCCTCTGTCAGATCATCAAACGGGCATTCCGAAGTCGCGAGGACCATGACTGGATTCATTGCATCCCGTTCCACCAGAGATGAAAATACGAACCTGGTGGTTTCTGACAGCTCTGACCACCATAAGTCAATGTCCGGTATGAACAGTGCCGCAGGTCTGTGCCTTTTCATTTCGTGGAAAAGTTGGATTAACGCCGCATCAGCCGTGCGTGCCGAATCATTCAAAAGCGTGGAAAGGTCCACAGACTGAATGTACACCTTTTGGGATTCAAGGCGCTCCAGTGCTGCGGGACCAAGAATCTTCTGGCCCATTCCAGACTTTCCGCATATCAGTAGCCGTGGCTGAAACGAGAACATGTACGGAAGGTGTGCTGTAGGAGAAAACCGTGTCATGATCGGGTCATTTGATCCTGCTAATCCAGTCGCATTTGCGTCAGCGATTTGCTTCATAATAGGGCATATAATGTTCAGAGTTTCACAAATTTCCCCAAAGGGCAACTGCATTAGTGGCTGCAAATGTATTGGTATGGGGCTTGCATGGACTGTTCCCGTCCGCTCTGTCGATGGAATGATATCTGTACAGCGAATTATCAGACCGTGAAAAAAAGAAGAAAATTACTAACGTTTCATGCTATTTGCAAAGTCTTCAGCAGTCACTGTGATGGAGCTCACATCAATAGCTAATTTGTGTCCGACTTCGTAAATCTCAGGGTATAAACGTCGAACAGCATGCAAAGCCGCTTCAGTGCACAATGACCGAACATCAGCGCCACAATATCCGCGAGTGTAAACTGCCAAATCGTCCAATACTTTTGGGTCCAAGGGAGGATTCCACTTCTCCGTTGATATAGTAATGATTTTCTTCCGGGCAGCCTCAGAAGGCAAAGGAAAGTAAAACTCCCTATCAAAGCGGCCAGGACGCCGCAACGCCGGATCTATCGCGTCAATACGGTTCGTCGCGCCAATTACAACAACTTGACCTGTCTTTTCGGTTAAACATAAACTAGTCAAATACCCCGCAAGAACTGACCTCTTGTATCTAGACCATCCATAAGCGCCAAGAGGGTAGAAACAATAGAAGCGTGGATCTGATCCTGCTTGCTTGATCGTACGGGAGCGAGTCCATCAATTTCATCAAAAAAAATAATTGAGGGCTGATATGTTTTCGCTTGTTCGAAGAGCAATCGCAATTGTCGTTCACTTTCTCCAACCCATTTAGAAAGCACGTCCGCTCCTTTACGCATAAAGAAGGCAACTTTTTGTGTGGATGTCGAGCACGAACTTGCCAAAGCCCGTGCCATCAGAGTTTTGCCGGTACCCGGGGGGCCGTGAAATAAAACTCCTCTTGGCGGTGTTATTTGAAACCCTGAAAAAATTTCCGGATACAGCAGCGGCATCACTACCATCTCCTTGAGAGATCGAATATGATCTTCGAGTCCACCGATGGATTCAAAATTTACAGATGATGTCGAAATTGGATCAGTATCTGCAAGATCTAAAAATTGGTGAGCACAAAACCCGCTTGTTCCAAACCTACCTTTGCCTCCACCCGATCTGAATAGCCGAGCACTGTTTTCGTACTTCTTTCTCTCCTCGTCTGGTAAATCTTTGAACACTGCGAGCTCTTGTGATCTCAAGATTTCCATTATATTCAGTGGTTCAATGGCTTCTCTCCTGGAAAACTTTCCATTTGACCGCCCAGCACTTCCATGGGTATTAGAATTAATCATTTCATCAGAATCCTTCAAAAAAAATCAGATACGCACGCCGCAAAGGACTTCACTTACAGAATCGAAACCACTTCTGCCGAATCTTCCCGGCCTGTATGAAACTTCATTGTTTGTACTATCTCTCTTTGAACGGCCTGATCGTCCGAAAGACCTTCCAGGTCGCGCCGATGCACCACGTTCTTTCTCCGCGAGAAACGCTTCCAGAGGTTGCCCAACCCATCCCAGCCCCGGGTTCAGTTGACTAGAATAATTGATACCTTCCTTTCGGGCCCGCAAATTCCTTCTTCCGCGGCTAGAATTCTCATTATCTTGCTCGTTGTCCGTGGTATTTAAGTCTCCTTCAAAGAATTCGCCTTGACGTCGCGCTGCCCGCCGGGCACGCATTTGCTTTTGCTCGAGTAGCTTCGCGTTTTTAGCAGCAATTTCTTCTTCGCGCGCGGTATCTGGCACCAAAACTCTTTTCGGTCGAGAGCGTGATTCCTGTGTTGCATCCTCCTCATTATTATATCTTCTTTGATGATCCCTCCGTCTTTCTGGTCTATAGCGGCTACTTCGACTGGATCGACTCCGTTCAGGACGATAGCGATGTTCAGATCGTCTTCGACTGCTGTAATAGTCAACGTCCGAGTCTATAGCGTCATGGTCATCGAAATCGTCCTCATCGTCATCTTCATCCTTTAATTCAAACTCGTCGTCATCGTTCTTATCGCTCACTATTTCTTCCTCGTCGTCATCCATTCTGAAATCTCCAGACTCCTCTAAATTTGGCTTGGCACCACTGCTTTCGATTTCGTTGTCTGATTCTCTTTTATTTTGAGGGGTCATTGAGAATTTGAGCTTCAGCCTGGGTCGAACCGCCTGCATTTGTTCTGCCTCCTTGCCGTTTCTTTCCGGAGTCAACTCTCTGGACTGGAAGTCATTTATAGAATCTCCATCGCGCAAATCGGCTGAGTGTGCGCGAGTAGTTCGTGGGCGGTTGCCGTTTTCGATTGAACCTCTGCGATTGGCGAAACTCTGAGATGATTCCGAGGTTTCTTTAGGATTATTTGAAGGACATCTTGGAGGATCTTCAGCGTGAGGAGGCTGCGACGAGCGGGAATGACGGCTTCTCAACTGTCAAAAACATAAAAATTCATAAAATGCGCTGAAAAAAACCTCACCGAGCGTTTGTGATTCTCTTCAAAATCATCGCCACTGCTGGGTTCTTCATAGCCACTTGCGGGCTTCGTACCGCGAGTTGATGGTCGGTGGTCCGCCATGTTCGTCAACTTCGCGGAATATGACAGATCTCGGGAACCTCTGCGTCCAATTCCGCTGGCAACACCAGTACTGCCACTACCATTACTATGAAAGGAAGACCCGCCAAAATCATCAATGTTTGACTGAGATTGCTGCAAAAAAGCTGTTTCCATTCGTACTCGTGCGCGCGTGGTTCTACCGGCACCATAATAATACTCTTCAAGAGATGTCTTTACTGCAGAAGATGAAGTAGCGGTAGGTTTCTTGCGAGCGCGCAACGAATACGTCGCGTTCGCGGCATGGCCGGGGGGAGCCTGGAAATGTTCTTTAAACCGCTCCACAGATGAACTCGATGACCGAGTTCCAACCGACGTCAGCACCGACGAGGCATCATCGTCTCGCAGCGTGCGTGTAACTTTGCGCCGCTTGCTGTCGCGCTCAGTGTCTTCGTTGGAGTTTGACACCTGGGCTTCAAAGGCATCGATGCTCCTTCGCCGCGAAGTGGAAGGCTGAGGATTTAGGGAGGGCTCACGAGAGCTGCCTCGGTTAAAGCCGGGCTATTTGTCGGTCGTTGGCCTTCTTTTCAAATATTTCGATGTCAAAGAAGCCTTCCGAACCTCGGGAATCTCGGCAGGATCATTCGGGTCAAAACTGTTTTCCGTAGAGTCCATTGCCGGACCAAGCATCTGGCGTGGGTCCTGAATGCTCGGTTTGAGGACGGGGGACAAGATTATCGACGGGGCGTGGGGGCCGTGGCAGGAGGCAACGAAGCGAAAGCCTTAACGGGAGTGATTGGAAACGGACTCGGCGACAGCCTGCAGCAGCTTCCCGAACCCGGCACGCGTTGGAGGGAACGGGAGGGATTTTCCCAATGTTTTTTCAGACGGAGGCAGACGCGGGATGCACAGGAGACTCTGAGGCAAAAGCAAGTTGCGGGCGGAGACAGCGGGTTTGTATGCTCGCACGCGCGACACGCGCTCACCCGCCATGCAGCGTGCTGATGAACACAATCACGTCCCCGCGCTGCACGCGGTACTCCAGCTCGCCCTCCAGCTCCCAGTCCGCGTCATTGATCAGCACCAGGATCCCCGGCCGCCTGTTGCATCCAGACAGCCGAACGGTCGAGTCAACGCCATTTCATTCCATCACGCCCCACCGCCAGCAGACAAAATCGCCGTCAGCAACAAACCATAAGGACAAACAGGCACCAACACTGAGTCGCCCTGCACGAACAGCTCCGGTCGATCCTTGAGGTAGTGCGTCTTGGTGAAAGCAATCACATCCCGCATCGTCGCGCATTCTGGAGGCAGCGATACTTTGAGAGACTTGCAGTTGTCGAACAGAAGCTCCATTCCGCCGCTGGCGACAAGGTGTCACCACACCGGCAATGCGACATCTGGAAATACAAATCGCACCTGAACTGCAGCTCCACATCCATTTTTGATACTTTTTTACGCATGAACATTTGAACAAGAGTGAAGATATGCTCTCTTTACACCGGCAGTATTGTCCAGTCCATTCTGCTATTCTGTGGTTCAATGTTCTCCAGTTTGTTGACCCATTCGACAGCGAAAAAAACCCAACAAAACGGTCCAAATGATACCAGCAGCACTGTGTCGACTGGCGTGAGAAGGCGCTGCTATTGCAGTTTTTGGATCGTTGATGTGGCTGTTTGTGGGCTTTGAAATGCCGGCAGAAAATTCAAAAAGCGTACTATGTTCGGAGCCATCGTGAGTCTACTGCCGTCCTGTCGCGTTGGCTGGTCCAATTGCGGAGGAGTTCGCCGATTCTCTGCTTCAGGATTACAATTCTCCTCCTTCTGTCCGGTGAGTACGCCGTAGCTCCTGTTCCGTCGTCATTCAATCTCATATCCATCGTCAGTACGAAACCCTCAAAGTATCGCCGACTGCATCGCAAAAGGAAATCAAAAAGGCTTATTTTTCCCGAGTGTTTGAGCTTCATCCCGATCGGCAACACCAACATGACCAGCACAAGTCGCAGAAAACACAACTGGGCCGGAAATCCCACACAACAAACAAGGACTCGACGGAATTTGTGAAAGTCGTGAAAGCATACGAGATTTTGTCTGATCCCGAGCGCCGCCGTCGATATGATGTCGACTCCTCCCGACGCCGGAGCCGACGCGGAACAAATTCAGCTACCGATGATGGGTTTCACCAAAGAGAATACGGTTTCCATCCACGGCGAAGGCGCGGCTCGGATGCGTCATATGGCAGTGGCACGACCGACGAACCATGGGCAAATCCAGGTTACTCACGCGACGACACTGAGCCCAACAGGTTCCACGAATGGGCGGGCGCATACACGGGGCCGATGAACACGAAGCCGTTATACATGGAGAACTGGAAGATGGGACTCCTAGTGTTTGGCGTCGGGTGTCTTGGGTCGTTCACCATCCACTACTTTGCACGCGAGCGCATCCGTGCCCGGCTGGAGGCAGCGGACGCGAAGGAACGGGAACTATTCGAGTATCTGGACAGAAAAGCAAAGAAGGCGGTGGACGAGCACGCGCAAAACAATATCCAGTCACAGGAATAAACTATTCAACTTAAAAAACAAAAAAACAAATAAAAATAGCAAAACGCATTCGCCTCAAACATCGAATCCTAGCGTCATTACTAATGGCCTCTCCGCCCCTTGCGTCTCCGTGGCGCCAAGTGCCTGCATTCATCGCGGAGCGACCGCCTGAGCACATTCGCGATCTGGACTACCGAGGGAAACTCATACTTGCCCCGATGGTCCGTTGCGGGACTCTGCCAATGCGCTTGCTTGCACTTGACCATGGTGCAGACATTGTTTACTCGCCAGAGACTATCGACAGGCGACTCGCAAGGTCTCGTCGAGTCGAAAACAGTGAGCAATTGAAGATGCTCCAACATAGCCCTAAGTTCTCGATCCACAGAAATTTCGAACACCATTGACTTCGTGGATATGGACGACGGGACGCTGAATTTAAGATTACATGCAGAAGAAAAGTCGCGCCTGGTTGTCCAGATAGGTTCGTCGGACCCTACAAATGCTGTTCTGGCTGCTGCGAAAGTGTTGGTTTTCTGTCCCAAGCTTGATTTGTTTTCTCATTCCTTTCAGAGCCAAGGATTGTGCTGGTATCGACTTGAATTGCGGATGCCCCAAGAAATTCTCTGTTGTCTCCGCCATGGGGGCTGCGCTCCTTTCTAATCCTGATCGATTGTGCGAGGTATAATACGAAAGTTATTTTCAGCTGATCCACCGGCCACTCCAGATTCTGACCGCTTTGGTAGAGAGTATTCCATTACCAATAACTGCAAAGATACGTATGCTAGAAACACAAGAGGAAACAATTGCGTTGGCCCAACGGATTGAAAAAACCGGAATTAGCGCTTTGGCACTGCACTGCCGGTAGTTTTAACAGTCCCGATCATACTTTTGGTATAAACTTCATTTCTTCAAGGCTTCGGTCAGAACGACCGCAAAATCCTGGTCATTGGGAAATTTTTGAACCGGTTGCGCGTGCTCTGAAAATTCCGTTAATTGCCAACGGCGACATTTTCTCGCTTGCAGATGTTGAAAAGCTGAAGCAAGTTGCCCGTAAGTTGCTGAAACTGTTGGTAAGAGGTTACAATCCACCTTTCAGCCACCGTCTCGTCGTTTATGTTAGCCCGAGCGCCAGAATCAAATTTTTCCATATTCGGTGGCACCCCAATGTCTCCAACTCGGGCAATCATAGAGTATACGAAATGCGCGATTCAGCACGATTCTCATTTCCACAACTGCAAGTATGTCCTGATGCAAATGTGGCCAGCATCGCAACGTAAACCGGCAAAGAAAAATAATCAATCAACAATACCGCCCCCAGGCATAAGCAGCGACGACCCAAGCCTACCACCAATCCACAACCTTGCAAAAGCAAAATCATTTCGGGATCTTTGTGGCTTCGTCCCTGAACTTACACCTGTGCTTGAAAAATATGAGTTACTACGTGATCAAAGAAGGCGAGCGCTTGAGGAGCATTCAACATTGGCCACGAGCGGGGTTGAAAATGCCGGCCCAGAGACCGAGCTTGGCCCTGAATGTCCATATTTACCAAAACAAGAAATCATGTTAGTTGTTGACCGGGACAGAGATGGCCGTGTTGTTGATGGAGAATCCCTTGATAGTGAACAGCGGAAGAGACGCAAATCAAGTGTTGAATAAAAACAATATATTCCAAAACCGGACAGAGTACAAAAGAAGAAGCACCCTTCCAAAAACTACCTCATACGTTGCATCTCATGTTGCTGCTGCAGTTGTTGGTGATGTTGCTGTTGTTGTAAAGTCCGAGGCGGATGGTTCCGTGGCGGGAGAGTGCGAGGTGGGACTTCGTTATAAGGGTAGTCGATTTCGAAGCCCTTCGGAAAGTTCATGTTTTCGATATTTTTCACTTCGGTATCCTCTCCACTTGCAAACTGCAGCTTCATGTTGTCATCGACAACCAAATACAGGTTCACGAAGACTCCACAGACGACAAAAGCAGCATAGAACCTACAGTTAATGAAAATGAGTTCAAGAAGGTTCAAAACTGCGTTTCACCATATGTTTGTTAGCTGGTCGCAAACGTCTGATTCGTACGGATTCAGGTCCGCTCCAGATCCCAATCCGATCCAACAGATCCAAGTAACGTCCCAGAACAGGGTCGTAATGACAGCCCACATCGCCAGCGACGTCCCATTAATAACTAGTAGCCACCACCAGAACCGGATCTTCTTAGTCAATTTGAGGCGGTCCCAAAAACGCTCATTCGCAGCATATGCGCCTTTCCATATACAGAATACCGACGCAATCAGCCACACCGGCGCCGATAGCCCCGTGTAGATGGCGGTCATCATGACGGAGTCGATGCTGAACGAAACGCCTGCTCGAGTTTTCTTTGTGATTGCAACTTGCGCTGCCATGCCGCAGACGAGACCGGCGCTGACACCAAGAAATGCATAATGCAGAGCTGACGATAGAAAGTAGTCAGATCTCCGATTAAAGGACGGGTTGCCGCACTTACACATCATCGGATACTTGTACCGTTCGCTTAATGCCATCAGACGGGCGTAGTAGGACTGAGTCGGCGGGTGGGCGGCCCCGGACACTGACATCGCCGCTGGAGAAAGGAGGTTTTTTTTGTTCTTTTGGTTCGAAATGACTGCAAATTTGTGTTCTACATCACAAATTTGTCTTTGATTTGACATTTCGCAGGTCTTGGCTGATTCTCTGTTCTTGGCCTTGCTTCCGAGTTCGATCGGCTAGCTGCCAAGTTCGAACCATTTCTTTATAGAATAAGGTTCAGGCATTTGTTTATTTATTCACGCCTGAATGCGTGTCGCTTCGCCATGTGAGCCGTGCTTTTCTTTGCAAACATGCTCCCTTGGATGATCAATGGAACGTTCTTCCCCATCAAGTAAAGTCTGTTTCCATGTTCCTTGACAAATTCCGCAATCTCTTGTGATGAATCTTTGGTCGCTCCGTGCATCTTCATTTGTGAGCACAGAGTAAACCCCGTCATGAAAGCATCAAAACATGCGGAATGGTATGTTTCTAGCACTTCCGGAACAATTGGGATGGGAAGCCGAGTTGGAGAGAAATCTTCAACCACCGCGTCCGTTTGATTTTGAACAAACTGCTTGCAAGAATCCGCGGGGCTGTGAACAGTTGTTGTCGCAATCGGGGTTTCCTGGAAAGCTTTTCCTTTTTTTGTTTTGGCTCGAGCGGCTTCTTCTGCATCAAGTATGACGTCCAGATCGTGCGACTTTTCGCACGCTGGTCCGTTTGGGCAGTAACCATGAGACTGTCATAATGACAAAATTTAATAGTGATAAACGAGACAGAAGCAAAAAGTGGTACCGCATATTGGAAACACCATATCTGCGCATTGTTTCTCTTTCCTGATCTACTTTTCGCGGGCTTCAGCGACACGGAGTTAGGTAACTTAGACAGCAACGAGAGCGACCGAGTCGCGCTTATTTTGCCATTTGGCAGCATCATTTCCGCTGGCATGCGGTTTGAAGCCTCGATTTTCGGGCATAGTACCAACGATACAACGCCATCTGGAGTGTTTTGGCGCTCGTACTTGCGATATAAATACGACAGAAATGAAGCATTTTCGTGCGTCACATAATCGGCAATGTATTTTGTGTCAAGTAGGCCGCCTGCAAACATGTCCGCTACGTCGACCACAAATTGATCCAGCTCCGCAGGCAAATCTGCGTAGAACGACTGATAAATAAACATCAAGTCCAAAAGGCCGTTGTGCACCACAACTGGCACTTTCGCTTCTAGAATTAGTAGTAAGAGCTCGCGCATTATCGTATTCGGGGTTCCTGGAACCATAGCATCCGCATCGTCGTTACCGGGTTTGAACGGAACCCCATTCCGGATCTGCGCATTGAAGTCGAATCCATGGTCCACCAAAAACGCTAGCGACGTCGGAGAGACAGAATGGGAAACCATGGATAACAGAAGAAAGTCGAATGCTTGCGCTGTGTATTTCACGGGCTCCTCGCTCTTTGTCCGATCTGCTGTGAATACAACCATTCCCAGCGCGAGCAGAGAGTGACCCATTGCCACATCACGCAACGCAGAATATCGTTCGCGGAGATCTGTGGCCCGCGTTGAAGGACCTCCCAAGCCTGTGAATTCTGTCTGGAGGGCTCGATTCAATACGACATTCATCAGATGTCACAAACATCCAATGCGATGAAAGTCGCGTTTGATATGGCATTCCGAATACGTAAACTGAGAGTGGCTATGTTTGTCCGGGTCACACGGGTTACGTTTTCTTGTTTCATTTCATTTTTTTTTGGCTAACTCCAAAGCTCATCCCGCAACAAGGTATCTTTTGACACCATGCTTATCGTCATGGCTGGTGACCCTTCCAAGGTGAAGCAACGCAACTAGCACAGCTTTGAGCTTCGCAGAATCTGCTCTTAACCTTCAGCGTTTTCTGACGGAAAGATTTTGAACCAAACCTGCACACGCGACCTTCATCAACTCTTCCAAAGTTAACGATTCACAATTTTCTGAATCTTCCTCTACATCACGAAATCGTTTATCTGTAGAACGTCGTTTTAATCTTTGTGCGCAATGAGACTCAAACCTGTAATATATTCGTTGATTTCTAAGTGAGAGAAAGACGTAAATGAAAATTGAAATATTGGAAACAAAAACCTCCTATCATTTCATTCAAAAACTATTTTGAATTTAATTTCAGAATACCTTGCACTTGAAAAATACCTCATTTGTAATCTGGGCGCTCAAAAAATTTGGAAGTTGGGCATACTCTTCAGCTTTCACTAAGCGGATCAAATCACCAAAAATTGAATTCGGGTCAGATATATGATGGTGCAGCGGTGTTGGGGTAATTTCTGGCATGTTCGGGGATGATTTGTCAGACGATGCATATTTCAGGGCCGAAATAAGTCTATTTTGCGTGATCGGGGTGCATTCATGGGAATTAACATTCACAGTGGATTGTTTGCAACTATTGAGCAATCCTAAGGATAATGATGATATGCCGAGAGACTCCAACGTTGGGCTTGGCGGTTCTTCCGAGTCATTTCTGAGTAGAAAAGTATCGACTTCGGCCAAACTGTCCGATTTGCATTCGAAGTTGGAAACAGCGAAGGATGTGTCCGATTCTTCGAAGTCATTGCTGCCAACTAACCCACCAACCATATGAATTCCACTCAAATTCGTCCCTGGAGTCATTTCAATCACATTTGCACTTGTACACTTTTTCGGAGTGGTCTTCATATCCGTGGCGCCTGGCTCTTGGAAATTGAAATCACCTTCTGAACGCCAAGCACAGAATATTAATAGCGAACAGGTACAAATTTCGTTACCAGGCGTGTAACCAAACTGTGCCAGATAACCTTGCATTATTTTTGCCGAGTCCCGGTTCTGCATATTTATAAATTCGTGTTGATGCGGGAAAAGAAACTTACCTTAAGAGCACGTTCCCATCGCGTTTCGTCTTTTAAATCACCACAACATGCAATATCATTCAGCACTTCGGCGAGTGAGGTTTCGAGAGCAATGCATGAAGCCAAGGAGGACTTGATATTTGAGAGGCCTGTAGACAAGGACAGGGTGGAACTATGGATTGTCTCTTTAACCGAGGTGTGATGCGAATCGAAGGAGTACTTGCATGATGTTCTTAATGTCCCTCTCAATTTCTTGCAGGCGCTCAATCTGTTGTTGTTTTTTTGCCGCAGCCATTTTT